>OMLB01003721.1:4904-24982 GCA_900302555.1 Myripristis jacobus
AAAAAAAAGCTCAAAGGATCACAAAAGATCTCACTTTTTAACAAAAGGAACAAACTCTCAAGATGACACCTAAAAGCTCAGCTGAAGTGAATTTAAATACCAACAAAATACAAGAAGATGGGGAAAAAAACAAGATACATATAGAAATAATGATGCTACTACTACTACGACTGAGAATAATAATAATAATAATAATAATAATAATAATAACAATAATAATAACAACAACAACAACAACAACAACAACAATAATAATAATAATAATAATAATAACAGGTAATAAAATACATCTGATAAGGGATATGGAGTTATTTGGGAAAAAGGGGGTGTTAATATTCATATTCATATTCAAACACTTAACCCAATATATTCATCTCATCCTCGGTCATGATTGATCTGGATATCTTGTCAGAGTTAACTTTGCTCTGAATAATCGCAGCAGCACAGAAAAGTGCCCCGAGGAGAATCTCTGACTCACTGGGGCTGTGTCATCTTGAGGAGTTGATTTTCTCTTTATCTGTCAGTGAAACAGCAGTTTATCATGTTCTGTAATTTACTGATAATGAATGGCTTCAAACTTTAACTAAGGTATCGCCTCAGATATGACAGGTCAGTTACTTCACTCATTGTAGAAGCATATTTAATAAAATATTTTCACCAGACAATGTGTCACTTGTTTCTCTTTGAGTATCCACTGATTCCTTTATCCGATCTGTCTGAGCTACATCCAGGGAATATTTCTGGATGTTTGGAGGTAAACACCTTTTATAAACCCACTGCATTACAGAGCCAAGACCCCAAACAGGTATGACAGCATTTTCATAGCTGTGTTTCATTCCAAAGAGGCCACAGCTACATGGTGTGTCCGGTGAGCTCTATCGTCCGCTGAGAGGGAATATGACCAGTTCAGGAATTCCCCGTTAAGTGGGCATGCTGATCCAAAAATTTCAGGCACAATAAAAGCTGCACAGGATTGGCTTCAAGCAATTAGAGGAACAACAGTTGTGCCCTTAGTAGGCTTCATACTGTTGTCTCTGGTATTCTGTGCGTGTGTTTTTGTTTTTTTTTTTAAATGTCATAATTGTTAGTGAAGAAGCACTGACACCTGACAACAACTTAATTTAAAATATTTAAATGTTATAGTGTTAAATGTTATTTAACACTGCGGGTAAATATGTTTAAACATTGAAATGTATAGAACATGTTGAATGTATAATGTATAGAACATGTTGGAATGTATAGAAGCACAGTAGTGCAGAGCAGAATTAAAACATCCAAATGTTTTAGAGTGAAAACCATGGGGAGTCACTGCTGGCTGTCCTGACCGAACAAAAAAAAAGAAAAAAAAAAGTTTTGATAAAGCAATGGTAATTGATGCTTTTTAGCTCTCATCAGCCTTTATAGTTCTCAGGAGTTTTGCCCTTCTCTAGGCAGAAATTAAAATCAGATTTTAGAAACTGGAATGAAAGTGAATATAGAAGAGGTGGAGGTGGAGATACTGCCACCTACCGATCAAACTGCAGGCAGACAATTAACAGAGTAACTGAGAGATCAAAATGGGATATGATATAGAAGTATGCAGTTTAATCAAGTATAGTCTTGCACTTGCATAGTTCTGTAGTGGCCCCAGTAATGTAAAACTGGTTAGCCCTATGCAGGCTAAGACTAACGTCAGAGAGTCTAACAGATTATTTTAGCTTTGGGGAAAAATAAAGTAACATCACACCATGAAATTCAGTTAGCAGGCTTTATTTCACACTTATGTCACACAAGAGGTAGACAGTTGGGCCTGTTTCATCATTTTTGCTGATATTGTCTATAGATTGTTATATATTCAACAGCACCACTATTGCACAATCATCCAAAGTGTTTTTTAATACAGCAGAACATCTTGCTTTATTCTTAGATGATACCGTTTCAGAGTCCAGACTTACAGGTAAAGGCTGAGTGGGAGATTAATCTCCAGCCTTCTACCCTCAGCTTTCACATAAGCCCTAAACTCAGTAGGAGCCTCCTGTGCATAGCTAGAGATTGTGTGTTTTAAGTTGTTCACCTGAGATCTGACAATCTCCAGAGTGTAATTAATACCATTTACATACGTTGTGTGCATAACTGTGTAGGCAGAGTCCACCGTAGTTTTCATCAAGCTTACAAGTTTGCCATAGAAAGCATTGATGTAAGTAGCAATGGCATCAAGGATATCAGATTTCAGGGTGTTGTCAACAGTGTCCTGAGCTTTGTCAACAATGGCCTTCAAGGTTTCACCCATCTTCTCTAGGATTATATCTAGGCTCTCCATGTGCATCACAAGATCCACCATGTTGTTAAGCATGGTCTTCACTGTGTTTTTAGCCTGGCTGATTACCTGGGCACCAGTCATGACATCACCGAGAGGCATAGTGACCTGAATATTACTAATCATGTCAACGATGACATTGAAAGCATACTCAACATTAACAACCATCCTCTGAATGACCTTCTCTAGCATAGCACCAGCGCTGCTAGTCAGCATTTTGAGGACCTCAGGAATAGTGGTCATCTCCTCAGAGCCAGGCAGTTGGAACTTGGTTTCTCTCACAAACTTGATGGCAGCATCGAGAAAGATCTGGACAGTCTTCTGGTACTGGACAATGGTGTTCCTGAAGAGGATGGACAGCTGGCTCAGATGTGGGGAATGGTTGTTTACAGTGTTGTGGACCTCCTCAATATAGTTGGTCATGACACTTTTCATCTCAGCTGTATGTCTAAAGAGCTGGTACTTATCAGCAAAGCTGCTAAGAGAAGAGGTGATGGCAGGGAGTCTTTCCTGTAGACCACTGAGCATAATGTCAGGGGCCTCCATGTTGAAGATAAGCTTGAAATTCATTTTGTCACCATCCTTGGCAGAAGCTCTGACGATGAAGATGTCAACATCATTCTCAGGAGCAGACTGTTGAATGAAAAACATAAAATGAAATGTCAATCAAAACATAATCATTATGAGCTTTCATTGATTATGCAACAGAACATCGATGTAAGATACCCACAGCATAACGACCATAAAGCCTAGCATTCATCTGAGATGGGACTCTGCCATGGAGCTGAAGACCCAGGAAACCAGTGGATGGAATGGAGACCGAGGCACTCATTCCATCTTTGCGGGCAGCAAAACGGTAGTTCACATCAGTGAAGGA
Organism: Myripristis jacobus; assembly: GCA_900302555.1. Classification (NCBI taxonomy): domain Eukaryota; kingdom Metazoa; phylum Chordata; class Actinopteri; order Holocentriformes; family Holocentridae; genus Myripristis; species Myripristis jacobus. The sequence continues at coordinate 8,078 of OMLB01003721.1, forward strand.
AGGGCTAGTGATGTCCACACTCAAGGTGAGATGGGGATAACTGAGTAGACAAAGAGGCACAATCAATTAGTTGTGGTAAAGAAGAAGGTAATTTTACCCATACAGTAGCCTATTATTCTACAAAGAATAATTATGGAAAATCTACCTTCTTGTAAAAGAGAATGAAATCAGTGAGTGTGATCCATTTAATCACATTATCAAATTTCAGTTTTAAAGTCCTTAATAAATTAGATGAAATGATCTGTAGAAAGTGTTACCTTGCAGCTTGGGAAAAAATATGTTGAATGTCCATGGTCAGGTCAGTATGGGTAAACAAAGTCTTTCCAGTCACACTTAAGCCAGCGTTTTCAAAGCTTGTGGTCATGGCAGCTGTTGAGACAAATAGTTTTTTTTTAGGAGAATAATGCCAAATAAATATACTTACACTGATGTATTTCATTAAAATGTGCCCCCTTTTATAGAAAAATATGGAAACTCACAGTCCAAGTCATAATCCAAGAAAGTGATGGCAGACATAGCTGAGGATTTGAAGGTGACTTTGAAGACAGGAGCATAACCCTCCATTTCAGATGCCATGTTTGTGGTGTACACTGGGGTGACAATCTTGGCATTGACAGAGATCTTCTGCTTGGGGGCAGTCACTTCAACAACAGCCTTCTCAAAGATGGTGAGGTCACCCAAGCTACTTGGCTGAGACATATCAATCTCAATATCAGCGTTCAAGGAAGTGGTTGGGTCAAGATCAATAGTTGCTTGGGCAACATGCTTTCCTTTGGTGTTGAAAGTGAACAGGTTTACCTCGTTGTTGCCAGTAAACCTAAGCTCTGCATACACACGGTTCAGGGAGGCTTCAATAGACAGGTTCTCCTTTACATCCATGTCAACAATTTTGGTCATGCCACTGCTAAGGCTGGTATCAGCAATTACTTTGTATGTGGAACGTAGACCATCACCATTCAGGTACAGATTAGCCTCATTGTCTAAGTTACCCAAAATTACAAACTGTTCAAGCACTTTGCCATCAATGTTTGCCTTAGTGGTTGACTCCATGGAAACATACTCAAAGTTTCCCTCCAACTTCATGCTATGGTCTACATCTGCCTTTCCAGCAGCCTTAATCAAGGGCATGTTGAAATCACACTTCAGCTTCATGATGGAGGCAGCATTTGGTTTGGTCTTGGTATCTACAACCAGATTCTGGTTTGCTTCAAGGTCGAGTATAGGCAAGGCAATCTTTGCGCTGGTGGCAACAGAGGCGGTGGTTTCAAAAGTTTCAGTGCTCACACTGATGGTGCTGCCATGAGTGCCCTCAATATAACGATTCTCTAGGGACAGAGAGCTGGCCAACTTGATTCCTCTTTGGGTGGTAAGGCTGGTGGTGCCATCAAGTTTGGCTTTAAGGCCCTCAAACACAGAGGCTGTTGTTGCCCCCAGACGAAACACAAAATCGTCCTCAGCATACAGTCCGGCATTGACATTCAGATTGATGATGGCAGACTTGAAGGACAGCTCTGTGATCAGGTTACCCACAGAGGGAATCTGGATTAAACCCATGACATCAGCAAGAGGAGCAAACTTGCTTTTCTGGTACACAATCTTGGCATCCACATCAATAGTCTGCTCAGTGGTGATCAAAATATGCTTCAGCCCAGTATGCTCATACAAGTTAAGATCACTGATGGCTGGGGTACGGAAGTCAACAAAAGGAAGCTCAATCTCAGGAATGCTAATGGGGCTGGTCAGGAAGTCGAGGTTTGCCTCACCATCTGCAGCAGCAAAGATGCCGGCTTCTCTCTCATTGTTTTCAACAGTGACGTTCCAAAACAGTTTGTACTGATTAAAACGGGCCAGAGCCTCAGTGTTAATATGTTGTGCATCAGGTTTCAAGATTACTGAGTAATCATTCTGCAGATCAATCTTGCCAGTAATAGCTTCATGGAAACTGACCTTAGTGTTTCCCTTGTTCTGTAAGTTGAATGTAACCTCAGTGGGACAGACAACAACACTGATTACGTTGGACAGGACACCACTGACAATACCGACTAGATCAGTGTTATGAGTTGCCTTCAGCTCAATTTTCATATCATTAAGGTTGGCATTTCCGGATACCATGAGAAGGCTGTTTTTGATAGCTGGGCTCTCTGCTTCAGAACGGGCATCAAACTTGAAATAACTGAGGATGACAGAGTCAGCACTGAGGGTCTGTTTCATCTTCAGGAGGACTGTGTCTGTATCACTACTGAAGGTCAGCTTGGCTGTACTCGGATTGATAGTGAAGTGCAGATCACTCTTGTGAGTGCCGTCATGAGAGTTGAACTTGGCAGTTCCCTCATTTCCAACTGTCAGTGTAATGGTGGTGCCTTCCTGGCGGGCCACAGCTTTTTGGGTCAGAGATGTTTCACTGGTGATGCCAATAATTGGGAAGTTGAGCACATGATTATAGATGGTATCAACAGTGCCAGACAAACCACCCTTAGTGGCTAAGAAGGCTTCATTCACCAGCTCAGCATTATAAGGTGTAGTAGTGGCCTTCATTGTAGTTTTGGATGATGCCTGGGCTGAGAGGTCATTAAACGTCACAGATGCCTGGTGTTCCACTGCAAGAGCAGCGTGAGTGAACTTTAGAGTCTCAGCAGCAATCACATGATCCATCTTGTGGATGGCAATGCGAGCAGTGGAATCCAGGTTGAAGTTGAGGATCTCAAAGTTGAGAGATGTTCCCTGGGAAGTCATGAAAGCTGTCAGCTGACGAGTTTTCTCTCCATCGAGAGCACTTTGCACCTCAGCAGCATTTCTGATGGTGTAGATGGGGGAGTTGACTCTAATCTCACCATACAATTTTCCAAATCCTGGAATGATGATCTCACTAGGGATGTGTGGCAGCTTGATCTCAGGAATCTCAAGAGTCTTGACGAGTTTTTCTGCTGGAACAACAGGCAGAGCAGGGAAAGAGATCTCTGGAAGGGTGATCTCAGGGAGGACAATCTCAGGCAAGGCAGGGAAGTAGTTCATGGTCAGTTCTCCAAAGAAAGCATCCACATCAAGCATCTTGATCTCAAAGTTGACAATGAAATCAATTAGCTCAGTTATTTTCTGCTTAATGTCATCAATGGAGATGGTTGTGGCTTGCACAGTGTAGAAGCCCAAGATGGTAAACTCGGGGATGTCCAGCTGTCTTGGGAGTTTAATCTCATGAAGCTTGTCCATACTGAGCTTCATGGAGGGCACAACAAGGTCAGTAAGAGGGAAGGTGAAAGATGGCATATTTAACTCAGCTTCCTTCAGTGCAGTGAAAAGCCCCTCAATAATTTGCTTAATCTCACTGATTATCTTTTGTTCAGCAGATATCTTATCAATGATCTCTTCTATTTTAGTGAACAAGTCAGTGGTAATACTGATAATTTTAATGTAGAATTTGCTCATCAGCTGTAAGACATTGGTCATCTCAGATCTGACATCTATCTCATAGATCTTTTGCTTCAGGCGCATAGAGATCACCTTCAGGTCATTAAACACAGCATTGTCAATAATATCCTTCAAAGATTTGATTATATCTGCCACCTTAATTTCCCTCATTTGTTCCATGAAATCCCTAACAGAGGATAAAAGAAAGCTGACAAAGTCTCTTGTCGCCTCAAATTTCTGTGGTAGTTCAAGTGCCCTGATTAGCTCATTCAGACGAATAGTATAAGCAGAAATCAACTGATTTGCCTCATTGGCAAAAGCATTGTAATTGAAAGACTTAAGCTTTTGCACAACGGTGTCAAGGTAAAAATTCAGTTGCTCAATCACATGCCTTATTTCAGTGGCCTTCAAATAGTTGATGGCTTCTTCCATGACCTCCATAGCTTTTTCATGAACATGAGTGAACTTTAGATGGTTAGCTATGACCTGGATAGTTTCATCAATTCTGAACTGCTTGATGACCTCCATAATCTTCTCCAAGATGGCCTCAACCTTCTTGTCAACCTCAAATTTGACAATCAACTCCCTCATCTTAGCATGGAAGGCATGGAACTTTTCAAGGATGTCAAACTGGAGAATCAGGTCTTTGAAGGTTTCCACTACTGAGTCAAAGAGGTTTGTTGGAATCTGTGCCATCAGTTCCTCAATATGTGCTCCAAGGTCAAGGGATGAAATGTAGCTCTTAATGTCTTCAGCAAACTTGGCAAGGTCAAAGCTCTCAATGAACCTCTTCATCTTGCTCACAATCATCTCTAACTTTGCTTTGACACCAAACTCATAGTCAATATCCTGAAGGAAGGAAAGGCTGCTCTCAGTTAGTTCCTGCAGGTCAATCTGTTTAATTACATTTTCAATGGCATCAATCACAGCCATGATAATAGCTTTGATGTCATACTCTTTGAGGAAGGTAGCCAGCTCCTGGTTGACTCTCTTGGTAATATTCTCAACTACAGTACCACTTGCAATCATTTCCTTGGTAGCTGAAACAATAATCTGCATACGGGATGTGATCTCTGTCAGGAGTTTCTCAACAGCAGTTTTAAGGTTCAACAAAGAGGCCTCAAGGTCTTGAATGGAAAAAGCATATTCTTGGAAGAGAGCAATTATATTCTGCTTGAGATGAACTGCTTTGCCTTCAATGTTTAGCTGGACAACAAAGTCACTCACAAGCTGAGGAAGAGCCTCTAACTTTGCCTTAATGTCTTCATTGTTGATGTATTTTTGCAGCCCCTCTGCCATGTTGATAACTATGGTCTTGATTTTTTCCAGGAGAGCTGGAAAACTCTCAATGAAAGGTAACTGAATCATGTGGCTTTCTGTGCTTTTATCATATTTCAGGAAGCCAGAGATGGCAAATTCCTGATTTTTATTAGAAGCAGTGTTGAAAAGGCTAGTAAGAAGTGTGCTAGACATCTCCACTCCAAGCCTCTCTGGATTGTGGTAAGCATTAATTTGCTGGTCCAGGGCATGGTTGTTCATCTTTGATTTCATTATCAGTGTGGCTTTCTGTTCCTGAAGAGTCAGGAGTGTGTCCATCTTGTTGTCCACAGTTGTCTCCAGGGAGAAATCATTATTTAACTGTTGGCTCACCGAAGCTCTGTATTCATGTGAGCTTGCAAAAGCTAGGGGCTGTGCTCTGAGAAGGAACTTGCCATAGAGTTGGGCACTATGTTTTCCGTACAAGATCAGGTCACCATCAGCATTAAACATGGCATCAAGGTTGAAATCAAAAGGGATGATGCTGGCACTAACAGTGTGGTCAAAGCGCATTGGCTGGGAGTTGAAGTGGGCATCATTGGTGACCCTGGCAGCAAGACCAACAACCTCAAGCTCAGTGTTGTGGCTCATGTGAGTTCCAAAGAGTTTTCCAATGGTGCTGCACTTAGCATTGGCACTAAGGTCAGCATAATTGACTTGATAGGTGTGCCTGACCTCTTCCTCACCATACATTGCTTTCATGCTTCCAGTCAGGTCTATCTTGTAGATCTCTGCCTTCAGTTGAGCCTCATTAATGAAGCTGGCAGCCAGCACTTTCAAGTTATTGTTGAAGTCGGCAGAGGCAGTGTAGGGCTTCAGGTCAATGGTGATGTCATGAGTATAAGAAGCATGCTCACTGACACTAGCTTCAGCCTTTGAGTTGAAGTCAAGGCTTGAGAGAGTTATTGTCAGGGTATTAACATTATCAACCTTGATGTTGTGCACTGCAGCCTTGTTGTTAATGGACAGTGAAGCCTTTGATGCATCAAGTCCGGCATTGAAGGTGTTTTCCAGAGTTACGGGGCTCTGAAGAGTAGTTGATCCACTTGTAGCCAAACCGTCCTTGTTCATTGTCAGAGTAGCCTTGTGTTTAGCCTCATTTCCAATGAACTTCACAGTGGCATCACTGTTTACATCCAGACCGCTGACATCAAGAGAGGCAGTAAGTACTGAGTAGATCTGGTTTTCAGAGCAGTCTGCATTGGTTTCCACCCTCATCCTGACTTCTTCAGCACCAGCAGAAGCCTCTGCCTGATTGTGCATCTTCATGCCAAAAGCAAGCATGTTTGTATCACTCTTTAGTGATAGCTTGCGGTCTCTGAAGGAAAGCTCAATAGCATGGGCCAGAGTGTCTTCATAAGCATTGGTGTTGGATACAATAGAGACTTCACCATTGACAAAAGTTGCTGCAATCGTGTTCTGAGCCCTAAGAATGGTTGTGTCAATCTTCAGAGAGGAATCAATCTTTGCCTCAGGCTTGAATGGGAAGATGGCTAAAGATTGAGTAGCAATAGTGTTACCATAGATGGGTCCAATGTTAACTTTTCCGTCAAGATTGCTATCAGCAGAGATTTCCTCAGTAGTAAAGCCAATCATGCCAGTGTGCTCCATGTTGATATGCAGGCCAAGAGGGCTTGATGCTTCAATCTTGCTGATAGATTTGACACTGATTTTATCTGTGACAGTTCCAACGTCCATGATGCTTACACTAGCTTCAATAAGCTTGTGGCTGACCGCAGTTTTCACGTGTGCCTTGATGGAATCAGACATAGTACGAGCAAGCAACCCAGAGCCTATTTGAAATGGGAAAGAAAAAATTATTAGTGACTTTCAAGAGATGTAGTTCATGCCTAATATCTATGATTCATGCCTACTCTTATTGCTGATAACTACATGGAAGAGGAAATATACCTTCAATTTTGAGGGCCAGGATGTCAATGGGGGAATTTCCTTCCACTTCAAACTTAGCTGAGTAGCTTGGAATATCAGCATTATCTTTGCCAGCAGACATGGAGGCTTCCAGTTCATACAGGTTAGTATTTGCTTTGACTGAAACCTCTGCCTTTCCAAAGAGGGGTACAGGCACAGCAATGGTTTCAGGGATGAAAAGCTCTGGGAGGGGGATTTCAATAGAGGCAACCTCAAAGCCAAACTGGGGCAGAGAGAGTTGTGGTGTGGTCAGCGCAGGTGGGAAATTCAGATCTTCTGTTGATTTTCCTCCAAGAAGCATGGGAATGGTGATGAGGAGACTCTCTTTGTTGAAGTGGTAAACAGCCTTGGCCTCACTGACAAAATATAAGGATCAATCAATATTAAATGCCTGCTATAAAGTCAAAATGTGTGGAAACTGCATAATGTTTTTCTAAATTGTAACTTACGCATTGTGGAAAAGTTTCTCTGGCAGAGTGATTTCAGGCATAGCAGGTATTCTCATGTTTTCAATGTATGGGATATCAGCAACATATGTTTCCAAATAGTTGTTGGTAGCCTAAAAATGAAACAGCATTTGTTAAGTATTCATTTAATTTTTTTAAAGATCAAAGCTAGACCACATATGGACATGATATTACCTCTACAGACTTTGTGAGGATGTGACGGACTTTCATGTCAGTCTGTCCAACCTGCATGTTGAGAACTTCATGGATAATCTTCTCTACTGCCTCAGCATTAGGGAGGGTTTTAAGGATCTCCAAGTTCATGTCAGAGCTTATCTCAGTTTCAATCTTGCTGTCATCTAAAAAAAAAAAAATGTCTTAAACTTAGTTTCAAATGTATTACATTATATTGTAATCATATGTTACACAGATACTACAAGTGGGATTTAAATCCAATACTTATTGGATATTTAACTTTGAGAATTAGACAGTGACCTAATAAAGTATATCCAGCACATCATTCTCCTATAGATACAACAAGATACAAACAATATTGAGATCTCACCATATTTCAAGGCAATCTTCTGGGTTGAGGTGGCCTGTGGGACTTTGATGTCACTTTCAAACTTGAATTTGAATTCCTTATCATACTTCATGTTGGTGGTGACAGTGACTTGACTTTTGACAGAGGGGACAAGCAGCTCAACCTGGAGCAAAGCATCCCTCATGGCTTCAAGCCTGTGAGGAGGAACATTGCAAGTCAGTGCATAAAAACCAAAACAGTGTATTTGCTACTAAAAAAAAAACAAAGGGACCCTTGACTCTGAAACTCTTAAATGATGAAGATTTAATTCATTTGATTTTTGAAAGCTATGTTTAATGTCTTACTTGGCGCGTCCGATCAGGGAGAGCTGAGGGACATTCTTGTTAATAAGGTCAAGAGAGATGGAGTGAGTTGCTTTGCCCTTGTTGTTCCCAGTGGCAACACCCAGCCTGAATCCAGCCTCTAGGTCATAGTCAGGGATCTGGATATCAGTAGTGATGACATGCTTCCTCCGGTTATACTTCACTGTTGCTGTCGCCTCGCCAGCACCTGTTGTTAGTTCAAAGGACTTCAGCTGGTTGTATCATGTGCAGTGAATTTTCACTTTGCTGAATGCTGTTAGCATGCATGCAAAAGCTTTCAGCAACAAGTACCGGCTGACCCGACTTTGTATAATTTTGAAAAATGTGTCGTGATCTCTAATAAAATACGTGTTAATGAAATTGTGATTTAACTTTTCTTTGTTGTCAGTGTTGTTAAAGAGTTTTTCCCATTGGAAGTTGTTTACCATTCAAAAGATTGAGTTATGCATGCTAAAAAAGTTAAAATTATCAACCAAACTGAGACATAACTCCATAGCTTCAATCCTGATTTAAAACCTATGAACTGACATTTTCCAGAGAAAGAGGGAACACAATCAAAAAAGTTTGTTCTGTAATATACTACATGTATAAATAGTCAGATTTCAAGTGCCAGCAGATTCAAAGTCATAGAAATTATATCAGTAAGTCTTGCAGTTTTCACCTTCAGCTTTCAGGACCATCTTCACAGAGTCAACCTTCTGCCGGCCATCGTCTCCTTCTTTGAGCAGTTCGTAGGCTACGGTAGCAGAGTACTCACTAACCTCACCGGTAGGGTGCAGCTCTACAGCAAGTCTGCATACATGAATTTTGTATTAGTTTTAGAATAAGTACAACCTATGCCATGTGTGTCTTGTGAAAACATCACAACTCCCTTGTTAATAATTTCCATGTTTTAATTTCATATTAAGTATTACGGTCTCTCTGTGGGTCGACAAAATTCTACTATCCTGGGACCCTTTCAAAACCCGTCAGATAAGCATTGGTCTCATGACAGCAGACATTTAGGAGATGTAAGGTTTCTACCGGACAGCAATGTCTGTTTGTTTTTCTTGATTTTAGCCACACCTTTTGTGATAATTGGTCAGTATTTGTTGTTGTCATCACCTCACAGTGGGAGGTGGGACCAGGAAGTTACTGTAATGTCAGCAGACTGACTGTAGGTCCAAAACCTCAAAACAAACAAACATTGCCTGTTTCACTGAGAACAAGAAATTGACCACAAATAAAGAAACAACCATATTATGTCAGTGCCAGTATTAACTGTAAAGATATTAGTTTTTTAATCAAACTATGTGAGAATAGTTAAGTCACATCATTACTACATAACTGATAGCCCACACAAATATCTCTCTATTAGGCTAATACAGAATTATATTGATAAACACTGGCTCAGGCATACAGCACATTACTATTTATAACCTGGTAACTGAGCTATCACCACACTAAAGAAACTGAGCTGAATGGACATTTTTATTCACATTAGCTGTTAACTGTTAAACACAAAAAAAAAATAAAAATAAAAAAAAAAATCAGGAAAAAAGATTAACTACATATTTAAAAACAAAAAAAATTGTCCTAATGGCACATCATGAGTTGCAAGGTGCCAAAATAATAAAAATAAATAAATAAAGATGATGAGCACACTGCTTTTAAAATAAATTGCTTTTGTTCATTTCTTCAGATAAGCTGGCAGCCTGAGGAAGGTCATTTGAGACTGAAACCCTGCTGTCAGAGCTCTTCTGAGTAAAGAATATGAAGAGCAAATCAGTTTTAAAATGTCACGCCCACCTGTTTTAAAGTATTTATATGACAAACTTGTATATTTTTACCTTTAAAAGCAATGCATCCAGACATTGTCCTAGCACATTTAAGCACTGTGACACACACTTACTTGCTGTCTCCGGTGAAGGGGAAGTAGGGCGCCGTATCGTGAGAGAAAGCATCAGTGTACTGCAAGGCAGTGCAGTATTTCATTCCAGCAAAGAAGGGAGTGCACTCACTAACATCCACTTTGTCTTTCACCATCGGGGGGATAGTCTTCACCTCAGCTCCAGTCACTGCCACTAAGTTGTTTCTATAATTGTGTAAGTGTATAAAGTAGTAAATAATGTTGCAAATAGAGGTACTGAATTCCTCTGAATATCTGTACAATAGTTTTAATCTTACGTGATGCTGATGAGCTTAGTGGGGTTCCTGGGAGCAGGGATGGACAGTTTGACACGGTCGCTTCCCATGGAGATCTTGGCAGTCAGGCCACTCTCATGGAAAATGTTGGTGTGCATCTCCACTCCAGACTTAACATATTCAGGGATGTGGGAGCCGACCTTAGTCACAAACTCAATGCCAGCAGAGGGCATGAAGGTAACCTCGCTCTGCATGGAAACACAGGGGGAGGGAACTGAGTTGATACCATGCATGATAGTAAAGCTGTGTTTGACAGTTAAATAAATTTATGTAAGTGATTATATAAATAATGATTTTTACCATGTCACGAGCAATCTTAAGTCCACCCTTGATACCAGGGGTGAAAGTACCAGACAAGGCAACTCTCAGAGGCACACCAGTGGCAGTGGGCAGGAAGAATTCATTGTCCATGAAGATGTAGTGGACAAACATTGTGTTGTCAGTCTTAGCCATGAGTCCCTTCATCAGCTGTTGGAGTACAAATATTATCAATGTTTCATATAAGTTTATATCAGTAGAAAAAGCAGTAAAACCTAGCATCAAACATGGACGACAGACATGAGAGAAAACTATTTTGTGAAAGACTGTAACTCGAATACATACATCCATAGGGAGCATCTTCAGCATGCTGTCAGTCATCATGGCAGCAGAGTAGATCATGCCCTCCATGTCACTGGTCCTGAGGTATCCCAGCTCATTTCCCAGCAGCCTCAGGTAAACCATGGCCTCAGGGGTCTGCTGTGCCTTCAGGTCTCTAACCAGTTTGTTCAGGTTGCGCCCAATTTCTCTCATGAAATTCTGGGAGATCTGATAATGTGAGAAATGCAATGATGCTGTTATGATCACATTTTGCATTTTGATAAGTCAAAGAAAGCTAATGTGAGTGTCTTTGAGTTACCTGTCTCTTCCCTCTGTTGTTCCTGAGAGCAGGCATTATCTTCTTGAGGACCTCGTTGACCTCATGGGGCATTCTATCGGAGACGAAGAACATAGTCTTAAGGACGGTGTCTGGGAAGAATCCATTCTCTCCAAACAGGGCCTCAACTGTTGGTTCAAGTCCTTTGCCCTCCATGCCGATCTGGAAAGCGGAGCAATGTTTTCGTGTGAACAGAAGACAGGTAACAATGCAGAGTTAAATTCTTTAAAGAAAGGTCTTGTTTTCACATACCTCCATCATGTCAATGTCATAGCCAAATGCCTTCAAGGTCATTTCAAGCATGACCTCCTTGGGCAGGTAGCTGGTACCCTCGAAGACCATGTTACCCTCCACAGAGCCAATCTTATAGTTGCGCGAGAACTTGGTGGGGTTCATGACAGGGCCAATCTCATTACCCTGCAGGGCATCAAGAATCTTCTGCCTCAGCCTATAGGAGAGAAAGACAAAGATGTTTATGATCACCCCAATAATGCAACAACACAGCAAATGCAGTATTGAAATACTTCACTTACTCTTGGGTTTCAGGCTCGGTTGAAGACAAGATGTTGGTGATATGGGAGATGACAAAGCTCTTGGTCTGTTGGTCCTGCTCACTGGGCAAGGCAGCAGCCAACTGGGCGAGTTCACTTGGCTGGGGGTCCTTCATCAACACCAGATATGCAGCAATGCGCTTCTGCAGAGGGCTAGCACTGTCCAGGAAGACCTGCATGAGAATCTCTCTGCCCTGTGACCAATAAATTATACTTCATTAAGAATGAAATGAACAGAGAAATAATGGTTACAGTGTATTATCAACCAATTGAACTGATTTGACTTGCCTCCTGAGGGACAGGAGTCAGCCTGTAGACCTGGATGGCAGCCTGCTGGACAGCCAGGGAAGCATCTGGATGGTTCACACACTGGATCACAGCTGCTCTCAGGGCAGGACCAGCAGCTCCCATCGCTGCAGCCATGTTTCCAATAACCTAAAATGATGGAGTAGTTGCATTTTTATCTTTTCTTGATGTTGTATCAATAAATGAAGATATTTTAAAATGGACATAGCCTCTCACCCTCAAAGTCATGAAAGTGTGGTCATTGTCACCAGTGCAGTCACCCAGCTGGGAGCCCATGAACCGAGCGACAGCATGGATTTCAGGGGTCAGTTTCCCCTCAGCTTTGTAGAATCTAATAGGGAAAGACAATACAATTGAAAGCTTGGGATTTCATATGTTACAGAGTGTGCTATATATTCAGTCCATTATTTTGATAAAGTACATTACAGTTAAGCTACACTGAAGTAATGTCCACTTACTTCTTGACAACATTGCTCAAGGCATACATGATGGCCTTGCTTGGCTTGTACTGAGCCATTTCCAGCATGTCATTGATCAGAAGGGGAGAGGGGTTGGACACCAGTCCCATAGCAAACACAGTGGCATCAACCTCAAGTGAGGAGCTGTCAAAGGTCCTGAGGATCTGCATGATGGCGCTACTGCACTCAGGGGTACCACACTGAGCCAAAACCTGGAAGGTCAGGGGACGGGACACCTCAAGGGCCTTGGGAATGACAGGGCTCAGGGTCTCTGTCCTCATCTCACGGACCATAGTGACAAGCTTGTGGAAGAGGTGGGCTCTTCTCTCGCCCTCAGTCTCGGGAAGAGTGGCTAGCTCTCTCAGCAGAGCCAGACCAGCATCTTTATCCTGGATAACAGCCTTGTCTTCTGCAGCCTCCATGTGCAGACCCTTAACATTGGCCTCATCTGCAAATACAAGTTGTAATGGGCCATCATTGGCTGCATTTCTAATGTGTCATCAATTGCAGTTGTTTGCAGAATGAAACCACACAATATAACCGCTAAATAAATATTCACATGTGAACATACCATAGTTGAAGACTCTCTCATTGTACATAGAAACCTCCTGCAGAGTCAAGGACTGCTTGCCAACATTGGTAATTCCATATGTTCCTCTGTGGGAAGAAAACCCATGGTTGAAAACCACTATATACATCACAGATAACGATCAGTGAAGCCATTTCACAGAATATGAATGGAGAGAGCAGCATATGGTTTTATATACTTGTGAGAGAAGGGAATCAGGATGTGGTTTTCAGTGCATGATCCAGCAGTCATGTGTTTTCTTTCATTGTCAAATTTGTAGTTGCAGGTCTGGGTGCTTCTGACCAGCTGGGTCAGAGGGTAGTGCTGTGGGAGGACAGATATTAATGTCGCTGTTCAGGTCCTCCCCCCAAACAGAGTTATTGGCTTTGAATGTATTTGAAAATGAAACAAAATGCCTGTACTTAATATGCCTTACCATGCCGGAGATCAGGGCCAGGGGGCTGGTGTGATCTCTCATGGGGACAAATTTGTCGCACCTGGATAGATCTCTGGTCAGGCTGATGTCAGTAGCAATGTCCTGTCTTGCATTGACAGAGTAATGGGTCTTGCATGTGCCATGGATGGTGGGCTAAAAGGAGTGTTAGGAGAGATTTTGATATTACTATGCTGGGTGTTTCATGTTAAAATACATAGGTCTGTAGTCCTTCGCAAATCGAGTGTATTTGTTTGGACATAATGAATCATAGTGGCTTGCCATGTCCTTGTTCTTGTTTTCCTCCAGCAGAGGCACAGCCAGGGCAGAGACGATACCCCTCTTAATGTTCAGGATGGTTGTGGTCTCACCCTCCTCGGGGTACAGTTTCACATCATACACACCCTCAACAACAACCTTAAGAGGATACCTAAAGACAGTCAGAGACATTTGCTGTAAGTCTTACCTCACAAGCGTTTCACTGTGTAATGTATTCATATATGACCTGATATCTAATTTTAAAGAGATTGTTATTTGGACGGAGTAAGTTACTGTACATCTCCATTTCAGCAGCAAAGTCATCAGAGCTGGGTGCTGGTCTGAACACTGGGTTACCACCCATGTCCGTGTCAACCACCTCACTCAGCCTACAGCCAGTGGTGCGGATGATGAAACTGCAAGCCCGAGGGACCTCAATGTCAACCTGTTAAAAGATCATATTAGTTTTCTGTCCTGGATATGCATGTTTAAAGGACAAAATTATCTGAAACCCAGCTGTCTAAGTACACTACCATCTACCTTGCAAGATGCCTTGGGTCCATTCCTGAGATGTGAAGCACCGTTGATGGCATTCAGAGACTCAGCTTCATATAGGTACTCATACTTGTGTAAGGCTTTGTACCTCTGATTCACTGTTAGGGAGGATAATGATTTCAAATAGTTCAGCAAACTGATGGCACTGTTGAAATGCAACAACAGGGTTACGTAGCTATGCTGTTCAGAGTTCACAAAATGTATGCCTTTGTTTTTTGTAGATTTGATCAAGTCTGTTTAACTGGAATATATAACTGATTTTGTTAGAGGTGTTTGAAAATACAGGAACTTACAGAGGCATGATGCATGCTCTTCTTGGGCATCTATAAAGCAAACATAAAAAAATTAGACAAGTATATCAGCTTCACTGAAATTTGTTTATTCCTGCAAGCAAAGTGTCATGCTTACAAGAGGTTTCAGCTTTCAGTGTTAAGAAATTATTCTGATTAAAAATGACTCAAAATATTCCTGTTGGTAAAACGTCTTTACATCAGTGCTTTTGTAAACCTCATCTCTGGCATATTAACTACTATCGGCATGAAAATCCCAAATGGCTGTATGATGAGTTAAAGGGATACTTACAAGTAAAGGCGAGGGTGCTTAGGAGCAGCAAGAGGCCGAGCCTTGAGTCCCCCATGATGGATGGGTCCGCTGCAGCTCTCTCCTATGGACTTGGCGAGTGCTCAGATGAGACTGAGGTTTCACCCCCAACACAGGCCTTTTATACCCAACATGTTCAATATAAAGGGGCGGTGGGAAATGCAGACAACACTGTCCCAATTCCAAAGTCCTCTCCATACGTATGTGTGGAAGGACAAAGGCAACTAGTTTCATAAAGTTTTCCTTGAATATGATAGCCAACTTGCTCAATCAGTGTTTCTGGCCTGAAACGTGCACAGTACACAGAGTTATGGTGCTGTGCAGAAAGGAACAAAGCAGGAAAAGTGAATTAAATTAGGTTATTTTTGATATTGCAGAACAATTCAGAAACAGTGCTCACCAGTATCATGTGTAATTAAAAGGTTAAGTCAATGAGTTGAGCGCTCTTTCAGCAAATAATTTAAAAATTAATAAATAAATAAATAAAAGAAGGTGACATTATTTTTTAGGCCACTAGATATTATTTCTCTAGTACAAACATACTGAAATTAAAAGTGGGCTTTTTTCAATGTTTGGTTAAAAAACTGTTCTCATTCATTTTGCATAATTTTATGGCAGCAAAGGTGAATTAATTCAATAATTAATGTAATTTGAATACTGGTGGTATAAAGTAAAAGCCATTTCTGATTCAGCCTGATCCAATTAGCAAGACTCCATTTAAACTGTCAGATTACCCAAATGCCCAGCGTTTCCATCCTGTCTACTGTCTAATAAATTTCAGAACCATCTTGCCAGTTCACACACTCAAAATGGTAACAACCCAAAAAAACGGAATTTATCACCAATTGTTAAACACAATTGAAAAAGTAGGCACCAGAGCACACGCACACACATAACAGATAAACAGACATGATGTGCTGATGGGCGGGGGGTGCAGCTCCGGGTCTTTTGCTCCCCTCGACTGATAAGGTGTCATTACACTCAACTTGTATGGGCTGTTATCAAGCATCTCCTCCGAGGACTATTGGACCGCAGCCTCTGTCTTTTGTGCAGGCATGATCTTGCTTACGTTCAGTTCTTTTTTTATTCTTTGAGTTTCTTCCTCTTTAAATAAAAATGCCTTCATCATTTCATGCTGATTTAAGAAATTTTATATACAAATTTCAGTGTCGCCTAAATGTAATCATAAAGTCTTTAGCCAAACCATTGTTAAGCTCAATGAGTTCAAATGTGGAAGCACTGGTGTAGGTTATGTCTCTATGCATTTATGTATTTTTAATTCTATGGACTGTAAATCTGAAATGAAGCTGGAATTGAGTTGATAACAAAACAAAGCCCACACTCTAAGAATGCCAAAAACAGAAACAAATCCTCTTATAGTGGATAATTTGCTGAAAATTGATCATGCTTTTACAGGATGGATCCTCATTATACCAACCAAGCCTCCATTCCGCATGATGAACCATATGAAGTTAATTCATTTGAACTTTTTGCCTTTGTATTCCTACTTTTACAGTTAAAAATGGTTGCCTAATAGACAGTACAATAATTATGCATCCAGTGGGATACATGTATTGGCTTCACTTTCAGGTTAGGTGTAGATACCATTTTCACACCATAAGCAGTCACAAATTAACCTATGATAAGTTTCTGCCGGTCAGGGTTCGGCAAAGCAGACTGTGAACACCCTTGATAAAACTGCAACTTTCTGATTTTATGGGACCTTGAAAAGAGGGAAATTTGGTGGGTTGAGTAAGGCACATAGAAAAGAGGCTTGGGTCATCTGACTGCTTCATAAAGACTGTGATTGAGTGCACTGCAAAAACGCAAAATCTTACCAAGATCATTTGTCTTATTTCAAGTCAAAAATGTCTTATTTCTAGTCAAAATATCTCATTACACTTAAAATAAGACATGATCACCTCAGAAGTAACTTGTTTTTAGACAATTGAAACAAGCAAATTTTCTTTTTTTTTTTTTTTTTTTTTTTTTCAAAATTTGCTTCTTTCACTTGTTTCAAGTGAATTTTCACTTGAAACAAGTGAAAATTTGCTTGTTTCATTGGCAAAATTT
>OMLB01003728.1:5435-19771 GCA_900302555.1 Myripristis jacobus
AAACTAAGAAAACTCAGCTCTGCACAAGGCAATGCCCTTGTAATTTTTGGGCCCTTGCCGCTCCGACCTGCCTCTGTTCTGAGTGTGACTGCAGCCGACGCCCAGGCTCTCCTCCTTTACATCAAAAAGGTCCAAACATTCACAACTGAATTACAAAATCCTAAAACACATGTTAGGCAATAACTTAGTCAGACAATAACGATGGCATTGCTTATTGACAAGCAAATCAACACTCCTCCAACTTGCTGCCATACTTTGTGCATTCCCCAGGGAAATTGGTGACATAAGTCAATCGTACACTCTGGTTCACCTTTGGCAGTTCCAGCTCTAAAACAGAGAAGTGCATGAACAGCAGAGCAGCATCAGGTGACAAACGACTGGATCTTTGCTAAATACTTTTAACTCTGTAATGCCGAGGGACTCATATTTTATACACGAGTTTCTGAGACCTCGACATCATCACTGTGACGATGAAAAACCTGACGTATACAGTACAATCTGACACGTCTTCTGCCCCCTGTTGGATTATCAGAGCTTTTTCAACTGAGATCCAAAATGGATCCACTTGTGGTTTTGCATGGATATTTGTGCCAGTTTTGAAAAAGTTCAGGTGATGTGATGAAAGGGCAGTGTAGCTTCAATGAAGCAAATACAGAATATGAATGAAACTGTTGTAAAACATGGAAAAACAAATGTCTTATGTTTGACATGACCTGATGAAAAATTTAGAGGAAGGGCTTAATAATGTGTTCTGTATATTTTTGTTTATTTAAAAAAAAAAAACATGCTGCGAACAATAAATTGCAACAAATTCCGGATGTATCAAATATGATATAAACAAAACTCATAAGTGTTATTTCATTACTTTAAAAAAAATGTCAGAAAGTCTAACTCTAATTTCAAAGAATTTGAGTTTTCTGGCAATCATTTGATGGTTACAGGGTTAACAATAAATACAAATGTTTAGTACAAATATCAATCTCTGCGTTTTATGTAAAAATATGTTCCTTATACTGTGGCCCACGATAGACAAAAATATAAACATTTTGTCAGCCGGCCTCCTGATATTAGCAAACGAGAGTATGTGAGCGTGTGAAGCGATATCATGCTACGCTAACACTACAACACAGACACCTCCAAGCCGGCTTGCTGTAATTAATAATGGACGTGGCTATGCACGGGCTAACCCCTGGACTATTTTTCTAAAATCCGATCACGCAGAGACTGTGAGGCGGACGGAGGCTGCAGCTCTGTGTTCAAAACGAGCACCAAGGAAGAAACAGACTTGAAGTGTTGCAAGAAAGATGCATTTCTCTATGCGCCTCTCCTTAATTACAGATGAATGTGGTTAAGCATTCATTATTAAAAGGCAGGGAAACTCATTCCTCAGCCTGCCCACAGCACAGCCTATTTTGAAATAACCGGCTGGTCGGCTAATTGTTTGGACAACTCAATGACTTGACAGCTTAGGCAGAAATAGACTTTTGCACGTCCCTAAAAGCTAAGTGTTACTGCAGTGACCACAAAGTATGTAATTATGTGCAACTGGTGATTAACTTCCTCATGGCTAGACACTTGGATGTGGCTTTTTTTTTTTTTTAAAGATTATTTTTTTGGTATTTCTGCTTTATTTGACAGTCACAGTGGAGAGAAACAGGAAAGAGTGGGGGAGAGAGGGGATGACATGCAGCAAAGGGCCTGAGGTCGGATTCGAACCAACAACGCTGCGGTCAGGACTCAGCCTTGATAAACAGTACATGCGTTCATCTGGTGAGCAACTGGGACTAGTCTTATATCCATTTGTGGTCTGAAATAAAAGGACCTGGTAATTTCTCAGTATTATCTCCACAAGGCAGCAGCTTGGAGGGAATCATGTGTTTGGTAGTGTGTGTGTGTGTGTGTGTGTGTGTGTCTGCAGATAATTTCACACACTGCTTGACCTGATTGTGCACAGTTGTAACTGCAAGATGAGGAACCTCTTGCGGTTGCAGTGGTTCAAAACCTTTATTTAACGGTAAAATCATGTTTACTCTTGGTACTTTGTCTTTTTCTCTTAATTCACAGTCTAGCTCACTCGACCACTGCTGCTCTCTCTCTCTCTCTCTCTCTCTCTTCTCATACTATTGGGCCTCTCAGCCCAGTATTTTTTTCATCCTATTGTGGCTGTGTTCCCTCTGACTGCAGGTGAAAAACACAAGGATGTGTGTTGCATTTTTGTGGCTAGTTGAAACACACCACTGATGAAGAAAGTCAACAGAATGCAGCACAGACACATGGGAGAAAAACACTGTAAAAAGTGTTAGAGGCTGATGTAATCTGTCAACAAATGTGCGTTAAAAAAGTTTAAATAACCTGATGCTTCAACAACTAAAAAAATGAGAGAATTTTGCTATTTTAATACATGCTCATTTTGAAATACTGTTTCTATCAAAGCCATCTGACTTCTGGTAAAGATCAAGAAATGGCTGGTGAGCCATAAGGTTCTGACCGCTGGTATGATGTGTGTAAAATGAAACACGAGAACAAGAAAAACCTAAACTTGAGAAGATTTGGGAGTTTTTTGTCATATTTTCTATATTGTATTGTATTGTATTATATTATATTATATTATATTTGGATCATACAGCAATTTAGTAGTTTTGCTCAGCATGGAGATCTTCTCTGAGTGTACTTTTTTTTTTTTTTAAGTTGTTGCAATGTATTAATAACAAGTTTTAATTTATTGAGATTAGTTTGAGATAGTCTTGGTGGACGATGGTGAGTGTTTGATGTGTAGGCCTAGCTACTGCATCTGCAATCTATACAGTTAATTTTACATCTAGAACAAGCAAGGCTTCCCCATGTAAGTTACATTAAAAGTAGTCTCCAGTCTCCCCCTTAATATTCTGCAATCCCTTCATTTAACAAAGGCACTACATATTTGTGATTTGTGAAATGCCACTAACATTGCAGCCAACTCTTGTGTGCATATCATTGCTGTTCATTTTTCTGGTCCCAGTTACAGTGTGAAAGATGGTGTCTTAGTATTTCACTGAGCTAGCTGCTACACCTGAACAACATTTTTACATGTACAAATTCACCAAGGTCTCGCCTACAACTGAGTGTAAGCCCTTCATCTTTCCCACTGGGGCTTTTTTATGAGTTATAAAAATGAGATATGAGGACACAGTCAAAAAAAAATCTGAATTTCAGTGTCAATGTACAGAGCTCCTGTGTTCCCTTTGAATATTCTGAACTAAATCAGACCCAAAGGCATCACATATTAGCAGACTATTACTGAACTGAATTACACGCGTGTGAATATAAATGAAACTGATGTGACACTGACAGTGATGCTGCAGTCAGGTCAGCCCACATATGGATATTACTTTAGATCCTCCTTGGTGATAGTTATAGTGCAGAAAATGATCTATGATGCTAGGTCAGTCAGATTCTACCTTAGGTGCTTGTTGATTCATCTTATGCTTTTAAAAATTAAAAAAAACACCATGAAGCCATGTCCCTTTGTGTGATTTCTTTCCCTTAATACCATGATAAATATTTCACAGCTAGCTTACAATTAAAACTCAATCCGACATTCTACAAATTTCTCTTAAAAGTTGGCAGCGACTTCTCCTGCACTCCAGCCCTGCCAACTGCAGGTATCACTTGTTATTCAGCCCTGGTGCAGAGTATAATTTCAGAAAATAATTTCCAATAAGATAATAACCCTGGCCAACACCTCAGTGTGGCACACAGGGACGCTCTCATCACCACAGCCTTCAACAGGCTGTAAAACAGTAGCTTATAGTCATTAGTCCAACATGCAGTCAAACAGGCTTTAAATGAATAAATAAATAAATAAATAACTACATATGTATTGAGTACTATATGTTTGCCAATAGGCCCTGTAAAACAACATGTTAAAGCTGATCTTTGGCTGGCAAGCTTTCTACGTAGATAACAATAGGAAGTTCTGGCAAGGGAACAAATAATTAAATTCTAGTGATTTAAAAAAAAAAGTTTATTTCAATTATTTCTAGATTGTAGAGCAAATTAAAATGTATTTTTACACTTTACTAATATAGTTATTTACCCATCCATCTATCAGTCTGGTAAAATGATCTATCCGTGCTGCTTCATCTCCATTTCTTGAGATCCTTCCACTTAGT
The DNA here is from genome assembly GCA_900302555.1 of Myripristis jacobus. Lineage (NCBI taxonomy): Eukaryota > Metazoa > Chordata > Actinopteri > Holocentriformes > Holocentridae > Myripristis > Myripristis jacobus. Next base: position 9,587 of record OMLB01003728.1, read on the forward strand.
AAAGACAACCTTGAAATCTCCTCTTTGTTCTTTTTGAGCTTTGGTCACTTTGTTGTTGTTTTTTTTGTTGGTTTCTTTGTTTTTTTCTGACTGCTGAAACACAGTAGAACCTTTTCAGCCATCCTACAGCGCAGGTAATCTAATCCCAAATACTTCACTCCAAATGTGCAAAGTGCATCACTTCCTGTGGGTTGAGAAATGTGCCTGCCACTGTTCATGTGCAACCACAGAGGCTGAAATGAGATAAAGCAGGTTGTGCCACAGAGCGCTGACGGCTGGATCTTTCTGGGTGAGGCCTCACACATCACTTCAGACTGAACATAAGGTAGTATTTTACCAAGAAAACAGTTACATAATGTAGCTTTAATTAGAAATGCCCAGGCTTGCACTTTTACACAAGGCTACAGCAGAACTGAAGAATATGTGCAAATCCATTCTTACAGTACCAAGTAGCCTGGAGCCAAGCGGCGGCCTTGATGTGAGTTATTGATGGGTGAGAACACCAAATTGGCAGGGCACAATTTGTCCAAGATCCTCACAAACACCATGGTGAGAGACCGAGGTGGCAGCAATGAAAGAGGCCAGGGAATAGTCATGAACACTAATGAAAGCAAGTTCCCCACTCAGGGCTGGGGCCAGTCAAAGCACAATTTATTAATCTGTGAAACTGATCTCTGGATAATTAATTGATTAATTAATTATTAACACCTCAAATTAATTCAGTTCGACTTTTATTTTTCATTCAGTGCATGTGCCCTAATACAATGAGAGGAATGGTTTGTGAGGGGAGGACTGACTTCATGAAAGGCTACACAGATTTTTAAATTAAATGAGCCTCAAATGATCTCTGGGACTAGATTATTCTTTAGATACTGCCACCTGAGTGTTAATACATAAAAATGCATGATATAATCAAAAGCTGAAGGGAAGAGAATTCAAGCTGTCTTTTGCCATTTGATGTTTTATAATGAGAGAGCCAGACACACGGATGACGGCTGCCAGAAACCTGTTGCAGCTGAGTCCTTTTGTACGCTCTTTTCTTTAGAGGAATGGAATGTGGTTAAAAATAGCTATGGATGTTTACAGGGGAATGCCAATATCGGTATGTTGCCACTGAAGGTGCTAATAGCCAATATTTTGTAATTTGAATACCCTACAAATTACAAATACTCAGTTCCCCTATGGTGCACTTTTTTTTTGCATTATTTTTTACTGAGTGACTGTAAACTGTCTGCTTCTTCAGTGCCTGTGGAGGATTTACAGATGCCAGTTATTTCAGCCTCAGGCTGGATGCCAGACAGCTCATCAAAATGAGTGACTGGTGTGGTGGCAGGAATTTGACCAACTGTGGGGGGGGCAAGGAGGGATTGACAAACTTCCTGTGTCAAGGAGAAAAGTTGCATATTGTAGCTGAAAACAGGCTGGCCCACCCCACAAACCTTCACCAGAGTGAGTGACAGAAGAGACACAACATGAGTTTGTGTTGTGACAGGGCCGACCATGACCAGCAAAATGCAAAAAAATAAGGCAAAAAGACATGAGAAATGGTTCTTTCCCTAATTCAGTGGCTTATCTATTTAGACACATGTCCTGAATTAATAAGAAATAAAGCCAAGGAGGGGGTGTGCACGCCCCTGCAACTCCAGGATCCATTAAGCATTTCAACAAAGGTTTAATTTGCAGGAAACATTATTGAACAATTAAAAATGACTGAATAAATATGCACGGAAAAGATACTTTCATTGACAGTTTCATAGGCTGTTTTTGATGTAGGAAAGAACCTTCTTCATATCAGAGGTGGACAACATGAGAAACTAGCATCTGACTTTCAACAAGAGGCCAATATAGGGCCGATATAAGCCTGTAATGGAGTTGAAAAGTGCCTGTGTCCTGTATGGGGTCTGACAGGGGCTGTGCATCAGCGGAGCTCTCTGTCTGACCTTCTCTGCTGCTGAGCCCATTACGCTTCAATTAACGACAGCGGCCTGCTGCGGCCAGAAGGAACAGCTGCTGGGCCCACATGGTGGTAATTCAATAAGAGTCCCAGACGGGGAGGGGGACGAAAAACTTGAATCCACAGATCAGACACACCTTTGCACAAGAGGATACAAATTGACTCAATTGCATACGGGGGCGCCAAGAGCGGTGCATGGGGACCGTGACCTGGGCAGCATGAGGCTCTCACGCTATGCACTGCCAATACGTAATATTGCTGAGCTTCACCATATGGGTAATTGGATTTCATGTGCAAAAAAAAAAAAAAATCTGATTAGTGGCTATGCTCTCAACTAATGTATAAGTTTATGTTTACAGAATCAGGGAAAGGGATGATTTCGAATAAATGTTGTTCTCATAATTAGTTGAACGGATGCTTATGATTATTTTTTATATACTTTAAGTTGCACTTGACAATGTCACATGTTGGCACCTCAAAATGACATCGAGAAGTAACTGTATATAAACTATTTGAAAATAAATCTAAAACCACAAACTGCACATGGTGGCGCTCATGTCTGCCAGTCTAACATTTTAATCAGTTAGTGCCAAAGAGACAAGTGAGGCAAAATATGTAACGTTGGTTAGTCCTTCCTCAGAATGAAGTGTTGCACATTGCTGCATGGGGGACAGTTTGAATTTCTCTATTAACTTCTGATTTATGTGGAGACTTCCCACCAGTGGACATACCAAGATTTAATTTGGGCAAACAGGGTGAATCTACAGTGTCTCAATTGGCAGGGATGAGATGCTCTTCTCTGTTGCAGCCCCTCATTATGATTTAAGCTGATAAAAAAAAAGGCTGAATTTTTACATAAAATCTTTCCAGCTGCAGACTCAAATAGCCTGTTTCTTTGTAGCCACAGCAACAATTTGATCCCTTGCTTTGCATAGGCTAAGACTGCCCTACATGCTTATCTGCATCCGACACAGCAGCACTGTTTGTTATCAAGACAATATCACGCATTCAGTGTAAACTGCTGAATATAATAAATGTGTACGGTGGTTGATTCCATACTGTATTTCCTTGATATCCTTGACTCAGTCTTCTGTAGTGTATCTGCAGGAGGGTCCGGCGAGAATTTTTGTTGCTGAAAGATGTACTTAAATACACTTTATGATAAAAAGCTGGAGCACACATGCATTTCTGTGTGTGTGTGTGTTTGTTTGTGCGAGCGACTGCAGTGCACGTACTGTTTGTGAAAATGTGTGGGTGCAAAATAAACATTATTATGTATCTGTGTTGAAAACTGGATCACTGCAAATCATTATACGCGCCCACATGTGACCACTCATTGAATTACCAAGATTTAATCCAGGCAGCTAACTGGGAGTCCTCCATCTCAGAATGTATGATTTTTTCAAGTTAAAGGCAGGCTATGCATTTCAAAGGGGAGGGCACCGCACCTCGTTATAATGTGTTGAAGAATGATGGATTCCACTTGACTCTCAAAAGAATATAACTTAGAAATGTCTAAGGAGTTCAAGGCAACTCTTTTACCCCATCAAAACCCAAAACTTCTTATATGTTTTTCTTCACTTTTCACTTTCCACTGTTTCTATTTACATTTGAAATCAAAACATTAGATTCAGGACATACATTTAAAAGTGATGCATTAATTCTCAGTCTCAGTTTTCAGTCTTGGCATGAACCTGTGGGGTTTTATACTTCCCTGGCCTCATCCTGAACATCAGTAAACAAAGTGATGTGCCCTCCCATTTGGAACTACAGACTCTGCGTAAAAGTAAATTTTCTTCTGAGGGGTTGGACCACCTGTCAGCTCTCTATAAGGATTAACTAGTTTCACATGTGGTCTTCTCCTCAGACACTTTTTTTTAAGCAGTGTTAATCCTTGCATGCAGCATCCATATGACCAGGGGAGTAGGAATGGGTAGTCGGATTAAGGGGTATCCTACTTGCAAAAGTAGCATGCCAATAGAGAGGATAGAACAAGGCAAGACTTTTGTTTCATATCACCACCACAGAAGACATGCACCTATCACTTAAAGCATTAAAAACTATTAACAACTTCTAGAGCCCGAAGTCACCTTCACACTTCACATGAGCCACACTGAACCCTGACAGTGCAATTAACATGAAAAATGTGAAACAATACATTTGTGTGGCCAAGGTTTCCCCAAACCCCATAACGATGTCCGCACCTTATCTGTAACTTTTCCAACACAGAGTGTAATTACACCAGAGCCCACCAGCCTAGGACAATGCGACTGAGTTGATTGGATCTCACCTTGACTTGACCTCTGCAACCTGGGGTGACTGAAACAACCCCTCCATCTCGAGGAGGAACAATGCATTGCTTAATCAACTGATAAAAACTCTAGATAAAAGTGTCCCAATTCTATTATAGCCAGAAATAACTACACATTCTGCGAGCAGTTTCACCATTCGCCGAGGATGTATGGCGTCGTTGTAGGGCTGCTACCCTTCACGAGGACGCCTTGGGTTCTTAATGAGCTCCTTTCTTTGAATGTGGAGTCAGCAGAACTTGTGCAAAGGACAGATAGACACAGCAACGAACTCCAGAAACTGTGAGTCTTATGAATGTTAACCGAGATCTAAGTTACCTGAGGAAAATGAAAAGTTCTGTGCTTTATCTATATGTATGATTAGGTGGAGAGCACCTGTTTGGTTTTTTTTAGATGTACAGAATAGCCTGTGACCACTTTGAACTATATGAAGCGATTTCATTTGTTGTTGTTATTCTCCTCTCATTGTCTGGGAGAAGCACATAATCTCCAAGCTGGTTTGAAATGCAGAATTAATTTCAGAAACATCATCATCCTGCCACTATTAGATGAGCAGATCCGGGTGGAAAGATACAGTAGAATCATCTCTGGGGGTTTTAACAGTATCTGAGTCATCTGTCTCACAACAGCCCACAGTCTGGAGACAGGCCTCTCTTTGTCTCTTCTGCTTCTTTAATCCACTCAGACCTTCGGTAGCCGAGTGTTAGATGGTTCCTTCACAAGTGTCACATTTGAATAAATAGAGCTAAAACAGGAAATGGAGTTTTTGGATCAACACTCACTAACCGATGCCTGGTGTACTGAATAATGCATTACTCCTAACAACAGCATGCAGCAAAGGCATGTGGGACTGAGAATTGGAGGGCACTGCCTGCTGTGAATCAAATGGTAATTGAAAATCTGACAATTAATTAACACTGCCCTCAATCTTCCAAATATACTTCTGAGATGCAGAAATCTGGCAGTGTAGTAACAGTAACAGTGGGATCTCGCTTTATTATTCAGTACACTGCAACAAAGTGATTCCCAAATAACTCCTGGAGGTGCTAATATTATATTTACTAAAATTCCAAATACTGGATTTTTCCAGCACAACATGGAAACGATCCAGAGTTATAAATATTTTAATGTTTGCTGATGCTGGCAAATGCTCCATTTTAATTCAGCCTGACGTTTGACACCACTGACCACAGTATCTTGTTGGGCAGGCTTATGGAGTGGGTAGGTATATCGAAGAGAGCACTTGGTTACGGGTTTTTATTTGGGTCTTCGGCACTTAATTTTTCAGTGTCTGTTGGTAATTTTATCTCCCCGTCTTCCCGACTGACATATGGAGTGCCTCAAGGGTCAATTCTTGCTCCTGCATTATTTTCACTCTGAGTCTTATCATCGTAGCTTCAACATCACATATTGTTTCTATGCAGATGACACTCAGCTTTATCAGTGAAAGTAAATCATTTTTATTATTACTTACTTTAAAGGTATTTCACACTGAGGCTGTATTTTGACCAAGCTTTTATCGCACCAGGGAGTGGGAAATCCCTGGGTATGTACGTGTCTTTAATTAGATTAAAGATGATAAATGATGGTTTTTTTTAGATGATAGTTTATTGGCTAACATTTAGGAATACTCTTGCAAGGCTGAGAGCTAATTTGTTTAGTTTGTTGTATTTGTCTTTCTCCCTTCATGTGTCTTTTTAGTTCAGCTAACCTATATGCCCCTCCATGCTTTATGTGGTTAGGTCAGTTTGTCCTTTGCATGTGCACTTATATTAAGCTATATTCTTGACCTTGACTTTTTGGGTCCTTAACTCATTTATTGTAAATACCTTTCCTCATGTTACTGGAACGCACTGCAGGTCCCAACCACTCTGCGTTGTGTTCTAGTGGCTAATCAGACACTGGACACTGGCATCATTTGATGAACCCAGGTTTATTCCTGTTTGAATGCCTCCAAAAATAGAGCAAAACATGGGCTTTCATGGGCTTTCAACACCCCTCTCTCAGTCAAATCCAGCACAGACTGACTTTAAACTTGAGACTAATTCAAATAAATATAAATACAATAAAATAGGAATAAACAAATGCCACTAATTTGTGTCTCTAATTTTGTGACATTTACTTACATTGTTAACATTTTTAACTTATAAAGCATAAAATAATTTCCCAGTTTGGGATCAACAAGGCAAATCCATCCATCCATCTATCTATCTATCTATCTATCTATCTATCTATGTAAAATAAAAACATCTCACTGTATTTGTTATCAGTTGCAACACTCATCAAAACACTCATCAAAAATACGTTACACATTTATCACGTTACACATTCTTACCGGCGCCAACTGCTGCCACGGCATCTATCCTCAAACACAATCACTAATACAATAAACCAAAAGTGAAAAATACATTTACTGAACGAGATACTGGGAGTACAGCATAAACATACCTGTTTGAATGAGTCCAAAAGTAGAGTAAAACTCTGTCATGGGCTTTCAACACGCCTAACATGAGAAAAAGGACAAGCATAAGCGTGTACCCCACCGGACGAAACGGCGAAAACCAGCCACATAACGGTTACCAAAAAAACGGCTAGTTAAGCTAGTTTTTTAAATTCTCAAAACTCACTTTGACTGGCAAAATAAACAACAAACTACACAACCCATCTACAACAACAATATTTTGCATCAATAACCTGCTGTGTGTACTTAAACCAACATTAAAATCTAAAATTCAAACTTTATGTTCGCGCTGCCCTGAATACATACCTCTCTCAGTCAAATCCAGCGCAGACTGACGAGAGACGGGGAATGAAGCAGTATGCCTGCTAACGGTCAGTAGAGGGCGCTAAATCACCACTTAATACAGTACTCCCAATATCAAGAACAGAACAAATGAGGGATTTTGGTGAAATTAATACATATTACAACAAAATACATTACATAAGCAATATTTTACAAATTACAAAGATTAGTAGTAATTTCTTCTATCTGTTACACTCACATAGGTGGTTTTGCTAGCCCTGTTATGTGAACATTGGCTAAATAAAACCCTTCATTCAACCTTCAACTTCCTCAATCCTTGGCTGAGTCACTCACAAATAAAATACATTTATGTAGACATGTAGGAGACAAAAAGGGTGTATTTAGCCCATTTTTTCCCACACACATTCGTTTTGGTTACTATTACTTCAGGTAATTGTACATGGGTGTGGTTTGACATCATCTATCTGTTCACTTGTATGGCGGCATAGAGACAAAGAGAGTGAGCAGGGCTCCAATATTGTCTGTTGACACAACACATCTGGTACATGTAGTCTTGCTTTAATTATTATAGTATAACAATTGCTTGCCAGTCTTTTTTCCATCAATAAACTGTATGAAACAAATCTGGACCTCAGTATAGATTTGCATGCACACATCGGTTATGAGCCCACTTAGCCTCTCAGTGGCTCTTTTCATTGCTAAAAGTCGCTGCAAGAAATGAATTGTTGCCTACAAGGGAGAAGTAACACAGCTGGTTAATCATAGTATAGCCATGGCACACTGTTCCATGGAAAGAAAGAAATCACTGTAACAAGATGCCCACCCACCATTTCAAACTACTGTACATTGTCGGTCTGAGCAGTCTAAAACCAGCCCTGCACTGAAGACTGGATTTCACTAATTGCCCAGCAGCTCCGATAAGATGGAAATTCTTGTTTTTGGCTCGAAAAACAAAGCCTCCAAGAATTTAGGTGTTATTTTTCAGCCCACTGTTTAGGTTTGTACAACACTGTCTGGTTCAGTGTTGCTTCTTCAGCTGAGAAATATCATCAAGGTCAGATCGATTCTGCCTTTTAAAGAAACTGGGAAAAACCATGCCTTTGTGTCACCACGACTTGATTACTGCAAGGCCGTGTTCATATGTTTGAGGCGGTCTGCAGCGGTCCAGCCTCAGTGAGTCCAAAATGCAGCTGCTCACTTGTTAACAAAGTCCAAACACAGCTCTCAGACCTCTCCACTTCTGGTCTGCGTGTGCTGGCTATAAAGTTTGGGATTAATTTCAAAATCTTGCTGATCACTTACAAAGCTCTAAAATGGTCCAGTGCCAAAGTACTTTTATGAATTACCGAGACCTCAGAGCTCCCCTAGGACCTCAAGCCAAAGGCTGCTGATGATTACAGGACCAGGTTAAAGCCAAAAGCAAATATGCCTCCTCTGGTGTTGCCCCGGTAGCTGTGGAAAAGCCTGCCCAATTAGCGGATCCACTGATGTTATTTAACAACGTCTGACTCACTTTCAGTCTCTTAATTATATTTGATACTGTTGTGCTTTTTTTTAGGATCTCTGCATTTTACTGCCTTGATTTTATTTGCTTGTTTTGTCCGTGTTTTATGACTTACCTCTTCCTCTGCCCCTCACAGTATATTTTGTTGCTTATTGCTTTAAATTCCCTTATCTGGTTCTCTGAAATGGAGTCCACTGTATCGTCTTTTACAGCTCTTGTAAAGCCCTCTGAAACTTGTACTTACTTTACATTGAAACACTGCTGTGAATTTTTTTAATATCTCTATGTTTATCTTTCAAATTCATCATATTCAAGCAGCATTCAGACATTTTTTGCCCTCAGACATTTTTTTTTTGCCAAGTGTACATGCAGAGATGACAGAAAGGTCAGGCATTTATCTGAAGATTGGAGATCACTAGACGTGTTATGAACATTTCTCAGAGGCAAAAATAACATCATTGTAAGAATTAAAGCTCAATGGCCAGAGCCGATGAACCAGAGAATATGAAATGAACTTAAGTACAAGCTATTAGAGACAGTGGTTGCTATTTTTATTTCGCTTTGAGATCCCATGCAGCTTTATTACCTTGAGATAACATAATTCATCTCCTCACACATCACAATTTAAGTATCTCACTATCATGACATTTCTGAGGATCACAACTTAATTAAGACTTGGGTAGACTGATTGTGGTGGCAGTTTCTGCCCGTTACACCTTGACTTCAGTCAAATCTATTAAAGTGATCAGTAATCATCTCTTCCTCTCACACTGAGGATTATCATAAAACATTTTCTACTCAATTTAGTTTTAATGGTGGTGCTAGTACTTCTCACAAGGCACTTAAATTTTGAAGCTTTATTGTAAAACGTAATTTAAAAAGGGAGGAGGAAATGAGGGGAGAGGGCATGTTTAAATGATTTTAAAGATTTAAAGGTTTTGTAATACCCTTTGTACTTTTGTTATTGTCGGTAATCAAACCACTATTTGCCACCGTATAAGCTGTTAAACTATGAATATAGTATATTTTCTTTGGAATCAGTATTCTGCGTTAACCAGCTGACAGTAACACTGTACATCAACACATTATGGACATTGGAAGCTGGAAAAAGAAGGCAAAGACGTGCCCACTTGTCATCCATGAAGAGGCTTATTAGATTATATTTCACCACATAGTATGCTCACCAATAAAACACAGTGACAATTCTAAAATTGTTAAATAAATCATTCACTGTTATTTTTTCTCTGACCACCATGGCTACAGCTAATCTAGCTAATGGGCTTTCACATAGCAACAAGAGAGTACTTTTTACTTCGGGTCTTTTGTAGCACAGAGGAGATATGCTTCTCAAACACTCGGTATGTAGTGTATGTTTATGAGTTGTAGAACATAATAAATTATCTTGAAGGAGTAGATGTTTACCAGTAAGCTTGACTCCAATAATTTAACAATATGTTAAATTATTATTTGTTTTAAAAATGTAAATTACTTATCAAACAGACCTAACAATTCAACTACCAATGAATGAGCAGGAGTATGCCTGTGATAACGTAGATTGAATATGAAAAATAAGCCGAAGTGATACCTCTTCTCTGAATAGACAAGCTAAGCTTTCAGTGTGCTGCTGTTAGCCAGTGAAAATAGAGCGGAGTGG
>OMLB01003735.1:4553-44441 GCA_900302555.1 Myripristis jacobus
TAAAAAATTTAAAAAAAAAAAAAAAAAAAAAAATGTCAATGCAACATGTTCAAGAGGGGCAATAACTTGTTTTCTTATACCAGAGAGAAATAGAGAACTATATATATATATATATATATATACATATATATATGTAAAAGATCTTTACGTACATTCTCATTTTTACATAGGAAATATTGACGTTCACAAATGCACCACAATGATCAATGATACTTGGAAGTCATTTTTTAATTTACAGTATCTGTAACTATGTTATGTACAGATGAGGTATAGATATGAAAAAGTTGTATAAAATAAGTATCACACTTGGAACACATGAACATTTTTGGAGCCATCGGTTGTTACGGGGGGTTTGAATAACGTTCTTCTTTAATTGTCTGAATGTTATGGACAGCCTTTACTTTTCACATCATCGTTAAATAAAGTGAGACTGAAAATAATGCCATGTTTGTTTCATCTGCAGAGAACGCACAGTAAAGTCCCTGGTGTGCTAGAATGTTTAAATTGCTGCGGCTCTCCGTGTTACAACGGCGTCTGCCCCTAAAACATTGATTCACTCGGTGTGGAAATCAGTTCCCAATCTGCACTTTCAAATGAGGCATTGGCAGTAACATGAAAATGATCTTCTCACGTTTTTTTGTATGGGCAGTAAACCTGATTAAGATAACTGATTTTTGCACAAATGGTCACTTGGAAATGTATTTTTGACAGTCTGCCATTATTATTGCAACCGTCTAAACTCCGCTGAGTACAAATTAGACCACAAAGAACAGCTTATTATGTTATTGGAAACATGAATGTCAGTTCTTCTGCGGTGGAGACGCACACAAGGGACGTCCAACTGATTTGCTCAGCGGCAACAGCAGGAATTTTCTACATGTGTACTGTGTGTGGTGTGCCAGGTCTCGCAGGTAAGGCCATAACACACACACATATAGATACACACACACACACACACACACACACACACACACACACACACTTCAATGACCTTTCAGGACTCTGTTTTTTAAGCTGTCAAGTCATGCTCCTGAGTCAAAAAAAAATATCCCCTCCCTCTCTCTCTTATCCTCCCATTAAAAAAAGGCTTCACATTGTTAAAATGGAGAGTAGCATGCACATGTGATACACCACCCAGTGCACTTCATGTTGCTTTATTGGCATATTAAAAGGCATGCGCACTGAGTGAGCTGTCTGCTAACCCCACATACAGAGAAAGGCAGAGCGAAGAGAGAATAAATTTGTAATGAAAAGCCTTGTATGTCGAGGCTGATAAATAATTAAAGTGTTAGGAGGAACCGAGTGGCAAACAGGACGGCGGGGATGAGTGTGTGGTTGTGAGTGCGACTGTGTGTTTGCATCTGCTTTTGTGCGTCTGCGTGTCTGTCTATGTGTGTGTGGGTGCGCGCATGTCATGTTGTCAATGCTAGCCTGGCTTTTCCATCCCCACTTTCAAATATTTAGCATGTCGGTGCTAGACAGGGTGGCTCAGGGGCCTGACTCTGTCCCACATGGAGAAAAAGTGGAACATGGCGGGCTGGGACTGTGGCAGGCCAGTCCCCCTGCAAATAGAACACACTCCACAACCTCTTGGATTTACTTGGGCTAAATTCAGACTGCAGACTTCTTCATAAAAGAGACAAGAGCCAGCCAAATATTCCTTGGTGAATATCAGGCATGCAGATGAACACATACACAGACATGCATAAATAAAGATCATGGAGCAAGCAGGGTTTTGTCAGGGATTTTTCATTCCCCAGAATTTTGAAGGGCAACTACTAACCTCTCTGTGACTGTAATTGCTTTTGTTCATACCACCCAGCAGGGCACGCTGTGAACTTCACCTGCCAAAAGCAAGTAATACCACTGCTGCTTATCGATTCAAAGATAATCGCAGATTTTGCAGAGTGGCTTCCGGAAAAGGAAAGCTACAGTGTGTAATCGGCAGATGACCTTCTCTCTTGTCTCAGAAGGATCATGCTGTGCAAATGGAGGGCGGGTTGATTAAGTTGACCCGGGTGTCAGTGGAAGGAATGTGTCTATGTATCCTCCTTCACATTTGATGGTCCAATTGGAAAAATGAGGACTCGGCTGTAAGACGAGCAAGTGCGCCTGTGCTACGTTCATTTTCACACTCATGCATGCATGTGCACATTAAGCTGCGCTAATCTGAGAGCTGAGACTGAGGAGGTTGAGAAAGAGGAGGGTACGTAATGTGAATTTCAGGGAGGCTTTTTTTGACATCTTTTATGTCACAATAACTTTTATGGTCGAGTGTGAAAGACAAAACAAGGTCACCTTTATTTTTACTGAGACAAGGGTTTATACGCTTTATTGAATTGATGTCAGTGAGCCAAATTCAAGGAACAGCTGTTCTGTGCATTTTAAAATATTCCTTAACTCTTAACTCATTGGGTGAAATTGTAAAATAAGAAATTTCAGTGACTGAAAAGTAGTAGATTCTTTATGTATATGTATATATCTACTCAACCAGTGTTGGTGGGTTTATATAACATTGGACATGATTTGGCTGGGTATCACTGAAGGGAACACACGCCTTAGAGCCATACAGGAACCATACAGACACACACAGTATGAAAGACAGAAATACACTGATGTATGAGGACACAAATGTGAATGCACACATACAAGAATAAATGCAACCACACATACTGTACACAGACACACTAACAGCAAATGTTTGGCCATGTGAATGGGTTTATGTTGGTAGTAGAACTGATGGTGGGAGCACTACTCTCACCATTAATAACATATTTTTTGTTGTGGCATTAAAAACACGACGTCTCTGTCACCGTGACCTTCCTCGTATCTGATGAAGGCCTGAAATGTCACCATTTTAATGCCTCAATAAAAAAAAAAAAAAGTTTTTAATGGCAAGGGCACTGTGGCTCTTCCCCTTTAAGAACTGACACTTTGACATAAACGCAGAACAATATATTCACCTCCAACACACCCTTGTGCTCTGCCCTTTATAGATGTGAGATGTTTCTGAGTATTTCTCTGGATCCTCTGTAAATGGGTTATTACTCATGGCAATGGTCACTGTTTTGCCCATATATCTGCAGTATCCCAGCATGTCCAGACATTACTTCTAATTTCTCCCCACTACAACATTATGGCAATCCAACCTCATCAAGATGAGTGGTCAAGGGCACATTGGAGAGGACATTTTAGACAGGAACATATGCCTAATATATTAGTATGCTAGTCAGGCCAAAGAGCCAAGAGCGCTTCTCACACAAATGTGTTGATGAAATTCCCCGGCATGACGATCATTCATGTTTAAATTGAAACATCAGTGATAATGATTCAATAATTACGTTTTGTTATACGACGTGTAAAATCCTGTGATATATGTCTATATTGGCCCAAAACCTCATTTGCTTTACTGTTTGAAAAACAGCCATTTCCTGGAGGGGCATGTGTGGCCGGGGCTGACTGATGCCTCCATACATACCGAGCTATGCGATTAGAGAGAGTTATGGCCAGTACTTACACTCTCCTAGAGCTAGATTTATGGCTGACATGTAATGATGGCACACTCGGCTGAATCCACAGTAAATCCAAAGCATGGACTTCCTCTGTCCTTGGAAATTCTAAGAAGGTCCTTACTGGGTCTCCAAGAGCAGCTTGTTACATTAATCGTGAGCTCCACTGCACAGGACCCGGACAGCCTTGTGTTGCTCCTTTGCTTTATCCTGATCTACAGTCAAATTTAGTATTCAGCTGATGGTCTCGCTCTACAATACACTAGTGACCTTCTGTGATCTTGCACCATGCTGTGTTCCAAGAGTCTCTGCAATTTTGTGATTGCAACATCATTATAACTTCATTCAGACAAATAACAGCTGGATATGACAACATTTAATTCATCGATCACAAAACAGAGGCACAATGCACTGGATTAGCCAAATTTTTAGTCATTGCAGAGCAGAGACAGTAAATTACATCCCAACAGCCAAGCAGCAAAGCACAGTCACAATAAACTGCACAGGTTCTTCATTGGTGACCTGTAACCCAGTTAATTTGACAGGATCACAAAATGAAATAGAAACTGATAAACCAATAATAAAATTAAAAATTAAAAAAACATCTAAAAAAACAGAGGAAATGTATCTATCAGTTATTGGAATGCAAGATAAGTAACATAAGTAAAATAAGTAACTGAAATAAGTAAAATGAAATGGATAGACACAACCTAACAGCAAGAAAAATGTGCATTAAAGAGTTGATTATCTCTCATCCATTAATTTAGAGAACTGCATTGACTGGAATGTCCATTGAAGCCAATCAGCAAACAGATAATGTAGTTAGGCTCCCCACTTTACTCTCAAGAAAAGTTTCGATTCAGGTCATCTGACAACGACGGTTGTGCGGCAGGGCCGTTGTTAAAATGTGAACTCATCAAGGCTTTAGCCCAGTTAATCACCAGATACTGCCAACAACCCTGTCCTGCATTCAACAATTTAGTTAAGGGGCAGTACTGGAAAAAAAACACCCCTTGGCTTTGCCTGGAGTGCCTTATTATGTACATGAAAAATGTGAAGGTATCCTATAAATTGTTCACTCTGGCAAAAACAAACACACAAACAAACAAACAAACAAACTTCTGGACCCATATATGGACTTCCTTTTTAAAAAATATTTTTATTCACAATAATCTACATCAAACAGAAACATCTAATTTTGTAATTAAACAAGATGTGTGAAGAGTTATTGCCAAATATATTAGGAAGTCTGTATCTGTAATAGACAGGTTTGTCTGCAGCTGTCTCTATTTTTTTTTTTTTTTTTTGAAGAATATGAAGATAAACATTCATCCATAAAGACAAAAATATATTGTGCAGTTTGTTTAATGTTGACTGTTTTGACACTAGGTAGACTCGCAATCTCACATTTATACACACACACAAAGGAGATGTGTTTGTACTGTGTACAGAGGAGGAGATACACTATATGGACAAAAGTATTGGACCGCCCCCACATTACACCTACAGGAGCTTTTATAACATCCCATTCTAAATCCATAGGCATTAATATGGAGTTGGTCCACCTTTGCAGCGAGAACAGCTTCCACTCCTCTGAGAAAACTTTCTACAAGATTTTGGAGTGTGTCTGTGGGAATTTTTGCCCATTCATCCAGAAGAGCATTTGTGATGTCAACTCCTTCCACACCAAAATTATGAATCAAAACTCTTTTTTCCTTTTTTTTTTTTTTAAATTTTATTAATACCAATAACAGCAATACACATTTAAAATTACACTTGTCTGTGACTAACATTCAGCCATTACACTGTGCTCCAGCAGTCGAGTCTGCTGGTCCACTGTGGTTCTGTTGTGGTGAATTCAAAAGGTTGAGGGTGTTACAGCAGTCAGGTCACAGAAACAATACAATTTGACCATATAAATGCCAGCTTGGGTAATCTGTCTAAATACGCTCTGTCTGCTAGCGAATGGATGTCCTGCCACGTCTGACTCTGAAACACTTTGAAGTGTATAAGCAAAATACAACCCTGAGGTCACGGTGTTTTCACCATCTTGCTTACACCCATCAAATCCATTCTGATCTGCTCAGACAGGCTGCGGGGCGTGTGGGCTGCGTGCTTGTCCTGGGAGTGACCTGTGACTTAACTGGCTGTCACAGGGAGTGAACGGCTTGCCAGTGAACAGCCGCGGCCTTACTAACCCCGGACAGGGCTGTGGCCCTCGGTCCAAGCAGTCTTTGTGTGCGTGAGACATAATAGTGTCAGGGTTGGTGGTGCTAAAGAGCCCGTTTGTTGACGTTGAAGATTTTGACAGAGTGGTCGGCACTGGCGCTGGCAAGCTGGGCCCAGGAGCTCTCTTCCTCAGTTTCGTTTCCTCCATCTGTCTGCGGGTCCTTCTCTCCTTTTTCCCCGGCCAGGCTGCTGCTCTGCCGCCCCGCGCGGCCTGCCCTGGGCCTCCAGCGAAGCCTCTTGACTGCCAGGGCGTGGCTTTGTGCACATGGTGAAGGAAAGCAATGGGACACCACAGAGCTGGCCAAGTCAGGATGTATTAAGCATTAACAAAGATCAATATGTGTAACACGCATTGTACCATGTCTCCCTGCGAAAACACAGCGACACAAAGACATTACAGACATCTTATCGCAGTCTTGGCTCTCAGGCACACACTCCCAGGCGCACACATGGGGAATAGAGTACTGGAGGTGAAAAAATATATTTCAAAAGGCTGATGAGGCAAAGACCACCTCATTTTTGGAAGGTGTTGAATTGGTAAAAAATGTGATTGTGTGCAGCAGAACTAGCACAGCAGTAAAGCCTCTCTCAGAAACCTGTCTGAGGAGCAGAAGCCTCCGATGCAAAGACACAGTAAAGGCGCTGGTCTTCAATTCACTTCTTTAGCTGAACAGCCGATGACTCACACAGAGCACCCACATGGAATAGAACATACACACACAAACACACACACACACAAGCGTGCACAATGGCACAAATATAAAAGAACTTGTTGATTGTGCATCCCATAAAATGCCGCTCTGCTTGACAGAGGACGGGCCATTCAACTCCACCCTGCGGCCTGGTACTTTTTTCTGCAGCAATAACAGATGACAGGATGCTTTTGTCTGCCACCGGGCCTGAAGCTAGAGCTACAGTACCACTACAGTAACACAATGGCTCTCTGGTTGCCTCTCTGTCAAAGAGATCTATTGCCACTGGCCAGTGAAGGCCTTCTGGAAGTTGCCATCAGATGAAACTGACGGCTCCATTCACAGTACAAGTGGGCCAAATGATTTTTTGGGGTTTTTATCATGTGATACATCTAATTTGCTCATATCAGATTTGGGCAACTTTTATATGTGGTCCATTTCGTCCACTATACAGGTGCACCTCATGGTCAAAGCATGATCAGTCACTGTCATCTGACTTTCACAGTAAACAATCCAACAAATGAATGCTTGAGCCACGATTTCATGTAGTGGACTGTCACATTTTTTAAAGCTGTTATTCGGCCTGCATGTTTGTGCCTGCAGGGCCTTTCAGAGCAGATAGCTGTTCACACTGATGTCAGATGCAGATCATATGTGAACAGTGACCAGATGTGAGAAAAAAATAACTGGAATTAAACATTAAGACCTGTCTTGAGGATATGTGTGTGCAGGTATGTTTGTTTGTGAATGTTTTGGAAGGATACGCGGTGTCTGTCTCTCCGTAGCTGGCCCAGTCCTGTCCTCCAGCAGAGTCCTGGCTGGGGCTCCACCTGTACAGCAGGATCCTGCCGCACTCCAAGCCCACTGCCAGCAAGTAGCTGTGGAATGAATGCACGCACGCACACACACACACACACACACACTCAGTTCAACTACACTTTATTACTTTATTTATTCAAACACCTTTCAGAAAAGCATGCAGCCCAACGAGCTTCATATCGCACAATTAAAAGACCACAGACAAAAAATAAAAACAATAGACAACAATACCAAACGAGCTAGGTATTTTTGTAGTAATACATGTGTTATTACTACAATAGACCTTCACTTATACTCTCCACCACATTTCCAATCTTAATGCTTAGTTAAACCAAATCAGAACATGAGCCTTAACACGCCGATGAAATGGCATCTGACTTCTTCATGATTTCTATTTCCTGCTGAAACACGAAGTTGAGATGAGGAATAGCGTGGGGAAGGATCATTCAGAATTGCAAACCAATAAGGTGAACATTTGGGGTGGTGAAGGTGAAGGAGTGAAAGGAGTCCATTTCACAGAGACCCCTAACCTGAACCATAAAGCTTTAGTTGTGCTGTGATAGCAGTAATATGACAAAACTCACTCGCTGAATGTGACAATTTGGTGTTATTAGAATGACTCGTCCCCATATTTACTGGTCCTGCGAGTGTCGCTCATGAGTATTCGCTTGACTGAGCATGAGTTCAAATTCACTGCCATTTGTTTTCAGTGAGATGCATGTTTCAGTTGGATTCAGTGCAAACATTCATGATTCCTGCAGGCAGAGAACCATCTCTCTATTAAAAGACAGACCTTGTCAATGAATAAAATTACACTTGTTTGTAGGGTTGGGTACATATATTTCTGTGATTTTACTGAAGTGAACTCCTCCTCTGAACCTGATTTGAAGAGTAAGAGCTTTTAAAAGTTTCTGACCATTTTCTACAGTAAAAACATATCGTTTTATTCATTAAGTTCCTTGTTGTGTATGTGTGTGTGTTTACCTGTGATCAGAGCAGAGTGTGGGGCAGAAAGCTACAGCCGTGGCAGAATCGCCCACATCCAGGATAGAGGAGCAGTGCTGGATCTCTGCAGGGCTTCCATTGTCCTCCAAGCTGCATGGGCCCCACACTATCACCTGGACATACACACGCACAAACAAACACAAACAAACACTTACTGCTAGGAGCTGCCATTCAAACTGAATATCTACTATTCTTGATTAGAAAATGTGGCTAACAGTTACCTTTTTGTCACGACTGGATGTGACAAAGTATTTGCTGTCAGGGCTCCAGTCACAGGACCAGATGATTCGGCTGTGTACGGCTGTGTCCTTCCCCGTGTGTGCGTACAAGGAAAACTGGGGCTCTGGATCAAATTCAACAGGCACACACAAAGAGAAAAAAAATAATAAATAATAAGAATAAGTTAAATCTCAGTTTCACCGTTATAACAAATATCAGTCACAAAACTCTAACACCAATACACGTTTCCACTTGCTTCCACTTCAAAGAACGGGCAGCAGTTGAAATTTCTTCTCCTATGATTTGTATGGCAAGAACTCAGGACGTGCAGATACTTGCATCATCACTCTACGGAAAACAAAGGCTCTCCCAAGTGACAAATAAACAACCCCAACACGACAGAGAACCTCATTCCGGCCCTCCATTTCAGTCAGTTTTGGTTTATGACCTGCTGCTGTTTATTTCCCCAGCCTAAGTCATTTCAGCCCCCGGATTGGTTTTCCCCAGAGAGCTTGTTTGTATGCTGCTGGCAGCCATCTGTCTGTGTGTCAGTAGAGCAGTGCGGAGCTCTACAGACACACATATAACCGAGCGTGCATGTACACATGGCCGTTAAGCCACGGCGTCGCAGCAGAAGGCCGAGTTAATCACTTTGTTGTGTCTGGGCACACAAACTTTCTCTCGC
This sequence comes from Myripristis jacobus, assembly GCA_900302555.1. NCBI lineage: Eukaryota > Metazoa > Chordata > Actinopteri > Holocentriformes > Holocentridae > Myripristis > Myripristis jacobus. The sequence continues at coordinate 13,712 of OMLB01003735.1, forward strand.
GCGGATATTCTGAGGTGGCGTCATCTGGGGCTCAGAGACAGACAGGTACAGCTGTGTTGTGTCTCCAGCCTCCAACGCTCTCCTTGGTGGGACATGCTCAGCTGTGTAATCCCACCATGCAGGGACAGGAGTTAGAAAGAGAGGCAGCAAGAAAGAGAGATGGGAGTTAAGTGGAAAGACAACGAGCAAAAGACAAAACGATACAAATGGGACGCTTGAATAGGCTTGATAGTCTGGTGGCAGTCTTCAAGAGAGAGCAAAGTATCCAGGGAAGTCATCGTTTTCCACCGCAGGAAATGTCCCAAGAACATAGGAACTCTTTTGAGGAACCAGGAACTTCTACCCGTTTCCACAGGAGAAAGCAGTCCCTTTTTTTTTTGCCCCATGGGTGAAGTTCCTGGGCTTAAAAAAAGGTCCCTGCAACTGAGGCAGTATCCTCCGAGGTCCTGAGGACTGCTCGGGTGGAGTTCCAGTGCTGAACATCCCTGATTGAAGCAAGGGACTGCAAACACAAATAATTAAAAGATTCTTCCATCAACCAACTGAGGGAGTGACTGAGAAAAAAAAACACGGCCAATCATCTGTTTGAGACTGCTCGCCATGCCATAGTCTTGCTGCATTAGTCATATAAGTGTCCTCTTGTCAAGCATCCTCTTTCTCCTTTTTGACCTCTGTACGTCTGTCCTCTAAAACAAATGGCAATATTACAGCGGCAAAACAGTAAATAACCACCAACATAAGGACCACGTTGACACCTTCCATGTTTACTGTTTTGCTGTTGTACGTCACACACAGAATGACGCGATACCTCCTCCTGATATCCATTAAATTTGCTGTTCCCAGGGTGTGGGGGGGGGTAACACTAAAAACACACAAGAGCTTAAGGTATTCACTAGGAAGCCTCTGCCAAGCACAAGACCCAGGAGCTTTTTTGATGGAAAAAGCACAAAAGAGGACATTGTCTGCCCAGTGAAGATTTCTGGATACCTGGCTAGAGGGGGGTTAGCCACAGGAGGATGGACAGAGAGGGGAGGAGGGTGGACGAGGGAAGGACGCGGATGGAATAACAGCACAGCGATGACTGAAGGAGGGGCTGAAAACAGAGAGAGAAGGGAGGGACAGAGGGAGTGAGTTTGTTTGATTTGCTCTAACTTCGTTTAATCTTCCCTGGTCTGGCCTACAAAACTGGCTGTGTGTGTGTGTGTGTGTGTATGTGTGTGCGTGTGTTCTTCACAATCATCCTGAGTGATTCAGCAGCCAACCAGAACAGACGGGAACCCCCCACCCCTCTCTCTCTCTCTCTCTCTCTCTCTCTCACACTCACAGACACACACAGACACACACACACACACCGTCCTGCTCCCCTGCGCCGCCACCATACAGGCAAACAGGAGAGCGCTGGGCTGGTTAGCCACTGTCAATGCCTATTTAGCCCACCCTGAGCTGCCAAAAAGGCCAAGGGATACAATGCCAAAAGCAGGTGGGATGCAATCCTGTGGGCTTAAATGTCATGTTCTGACATTTTTCCCGTTCATCTTGGATGCAGGCTCGGGTTATTTGTTTGTGGCATTGCGCCGAGACTCTCCTATTTATCTAAGCAGCTTCACCAAGAACACGCTCTTGTTTACAACAAGGGCCCTGCAGAGTAGTTGCATGCAGAAGCAGGTAGACACACACACACACACACACACACACACACACACACACACACACACACACACACATACAGACTCAGACCCAGTGCATCCACCGTCTTGTATGGAGCTTTACAGGAGAATTTAGAGGTCAGGCCTTTGCTCTAAGGGATGTTAGGAGGATTTGTCAAGGGAAGGGAGAGTTTTTCATTCACTTGACGTCCCACGCCATCCAGGGACTGAAGATGGAGACCTTCTAGCCACAAATTTGCTTCTCTGACCATTAATGTCACCACCACTGAGTTAGGTCTCAGAGAGCGTGTAAGTCAAGCACAATCTTTAGACGAACTGCACAACAGACAAAATGAAAGGCCTACTAGCCCACGTTCAACATCTCTACACAGTAACAAAGCATTAATTGCATTTAAAAGACCATATAATAGGACCTCTAATCACATACATACATAAAAAAAAAATTGTGGAATTGCTTTTTATATAATTTACTCAGAGAACAGCGGTGTTGCCTCAAGAGATTTGTGTCTCAAGTGATTTTCCTGAGGCTGCAAGTGACATAGCTTAGCTTCCTCTTTATTCAGGTCAACAGGCACAGGTATAATCAATACGCAATCATTAGGTGATAGGACCCTGCCAACTGTCCATTCCTCATTAGCACTGCATCACCACAAAATCCCTCTAATGAACTGAAGAAATATAGATCAAGTATTTACAGAGGGATTTACAGCAGTATTGGGTACAGATCAATTTACCTTAATACATAACAGAAAACAGAAAACAATTGATTCCACTTTGTGTGTCTGTGTGTGTGTGTGTGTGTGTGTCTGTGTGTGTGTACACTCAGCGACCACTTAATTGGGTCCACCTGTACAATCTAATGCAGATCAATGCAACAGCTCTGCTATAAATTCTACCTTTTAAGAAAGATTATAATGTTCAGGTTTTGTTGACATTGTGGAGAATGAGTCAATTTAATTCTACGTTTATTACTGGGGTTGTTGTTTGCAGAGGTCTTGCGCTGGACTGCATTATACTGAGGTGTTTCCAATTTTTTGCCCTCCCTATTTATATAGATGAGGGGGACAGAATAGTAGAAACACCTCTCAATAAAATGCAGTGCAGTACAACAGCAGCACTGACTATGAGCTCAATGCCAACCAGAATTGAACCAACACCTCTATTACTGTGACAGAAAGAAAACCTGAGCATTAAAGGCATCAGAAAAGGAAACTTTAAGGCAGAACAGTTGGATTGGATTGGATTAAACTGGACAGGTGGACCTAATAAAGTGGCCAAAGTGTATAGAAAATACACACACACACACACACATTAAATCTCTACACATTTTGGACTGCTTCCAGACAGTACATGACAACTGGACGTAGCCTTGATTGGCTCCCTGCACTTATAATTAAGAAAATCCTTACAGTGCAAGTTTGCAGCTTTTGAACAGGAACGGATCCATCAGCAGATTTCCCGCACATAAATTAGACGAGCTGATACTGTCTGCCAACGAGGGTCCGATGCTGTGTCTGTTCTCCCCCGGGAAGACTTACTCCTCAAATCCACTCAATAAATAACCTTTAAGTAATTACACACAAGCAACACACGTTCCTCCACTTCTCACCTGGGCTATCAGAGGAGGGTGGGCTCCGGCGCCACAGAGACCAGGTGCGATCGCGGGACACGGCCAACAGGAGTTGTGCGTCGGGCGAGAAGGCCATCTGGGTGACGGTAAGGGTGTGGCAGGGCAGCGCCTGGATCTGGCGCCAACAGGCTGCGCTCCACAGCAGAATGGACGCATGCTCTGCTTTGGAAGCCTAGCAAGACGGTTTAGGTTAGTTTATGTTCACATAAAAAATTCATAGTGCAGCCGCGAAGTGCTGAAAAAATATAGCACCTTTGTGGGGAGTACAGAGGAATAAGATGGCTAAAGGGAGAAAAGGAGGGAGGGAGGAAAGGAGGAACAAAAGATGGAGAATTAAGAGGAGGTGAGGGAAGGAGAGGCAGTTGGAGAGAAATACATGGAAGAATGAGGTTGCTGCGGCCGGGCTTAACATGGAGAGGCATTAGAGGAAGTGTAGGAAGTGTAAATCAATGGGAGAGAGAGAAGCAGTGTGATTTGTTGAGAGGGGTATAATTGTTCAAAAATGTTTTATTGGTTGAAATTTTCTTCAAACATACCGGTACAGCATGATGTCACCACTGAGGATGCACTGTTTAATACAGGATGTGGAAGTAATGAGATTTTGATATAAAAATACAAAATCAAACTGTGGTTAATTAGTTGGCATTTACTATGAAGGAAGGTGAATGTTCTGGCATGAAGAATTAGCTAACAAGATGAAGAAGTCACTTTTCATTTCTTTGTGACTTGAAGGGATGGAGCGAGGGGGGGGTGCAAAGAGAGAAGGTGGGTGAGACATAAGTAAACAGAAAGGGAGCCAAAGTGAGGATGAGGACTGCGTGCTAGAAATGGAGATAGGTGAGAAACCACACTGTCCATGTCTGACAGATACCAGCTGTGCGTGTGTGTGTTTGGCAGTACAACCAAGGTCAGGACAGCCTGTCCTGCAGCGCCCCGCCACAGTGCGCCCAGCCCCGTACTGACAGCACAGCCTAACCCTGTTGGCGTGTGTGTGCGCGTGTGATGTGCGATGCGGCTTTTCGCCCTGGTCTTATCACACTAACCTTGCACGCGGAGGCCACCACCGTTTTGGTGCTGTCTGATGCAAGACAGAACATCTCAAAGCCATGGCCGTACCTGGTGGAGGGAGAAGAGGGGAAGGAAGAGGATGGAGGGGGGCAGGGAGGGAAAAAAAAAAATCAGGAAGAAATTAATCATTACAAGATGCTAAGATAAAAGCCGCGCTTAACAAGTGGATGGACAGACAGGTTGTGAAAGAGCGAGGGAAGAGGGAGAGCAAAAGAAAGAGGCACAACAACAAAGACAGTTTTCCCAGTCTGACAGTAGATTAAGTATTTTGTTATTCCTGCGCGTCACCCCGACAAGCTCCCAGGCTCAAGGCATCATCCCTCGCTGACAGGTAAATAAGCAGACAGAGTGTGAAATTAAAATACTGATCTGCAATGACTGCTCCTTCTCCCTCTGACAGAAATGAACAATGATGCTGCAGCTAATCATTCAGCAGCTAATTACTTTTAGCTTGCTGACTATCACCTTATTGTTTTGAAACGTCAACAAACTAAAAATCACAGTCCGCTCATCAGGAGCGATACTCCCATGCAACTTTGAAACTTTCAAAACACCGCACCCTGGGAATCTGGCGCAGCGGCGAGAGTGTTATTTATGCCACAAAAATAATTCGGCCACTTACTCATTTTAATGTTTCTATTATGAGCTAAATTATTCATGGAGTTTGATGCCAAATGGAGGTGGAAAAAACGCTATTCAACACACACACAATGCACAGAACTACAATAATTGGCCGCACCATACGTCATGTTTATGCTGGATTGACTAGTAAATGGATTTAACATTGGCCACAAATGGAGGCAATATATTCAGCCTGTAGAAAAGGCTCATGGGATGGTAGGAATCTGGATTCTGATTGGCTGGTGAGCGGGGCAGGCCGCAGCGAGAGCTTCAGAAAGTCCATCATTCTAAGATGCATTAATCCCTGAGGGCAAAACCAAACAAAAACAATTCCATCTGGTCATTTTGCTTCATTATGAGCGATCCCCGATGTTATTACAGAGAGGGGAAGTGAATGAAGAGGTAATAAGTAGGGATAGAAATGAAGATTAGATCGCATTTTCTTGGGTGCGTTTGCAAGTTAGTGTCACAGTAGCATCGTGGTGCGTGTAGCAGCAAGGAGTCATGACAATAACACCAAACTCAAGCTGAGAGCGATGGAGAGGCGATCAGCACAGAGGTATGCGGATACTCACAGTTTCTGGACCTCGGGCCACAGCGTGTTCTGGAGAAGATGATCCTCCGGTGGGGGCTCTACACACAAACACACACGCAATGTGTTGAACGACAGATTTTAGGATCCTTACATAACTGCCGTTTGCTAGACCCCCGAAGGCTGAGCTGTTTTAAAATTCAAACACAACCAGTTTCCAATTTACTAAATGAGGATTACATTCTAGTGGCTATTATGATTTCCCACTTTTAAATCCCCACTCTGTTAACCAAAGAGAGAAAGCGTGTGCGGATGTGTTTATGTGACAAGTTCAATGGAGACGGAGAGAGAGTAAGTACAGGAAAGTAAGAGAGAAAAAAGAGAGAGACAAAGAGACAGAAAACACGATTGAGCACCTGGAGACAATGTTCTCTCACATCCACATGCGGCTCCTCTTTGCATTTAGCTCACATAAAATTCTTAGCCCTTCAACTTGATGCTTTTCCCAAAAAGCTATTTTGAAACAAGCGCAGCTTTATCTCCAATTCTTAACGGCTGCTGGCTTTGAGGGGGATCAAATTTAGCCGGGTGCCAATCCTCTTCTTCCTACCACAGACTCTTACACAAGCATTCACTGCCTTCATTTTGCATGTAATTGAAAGCCACGCTCGTCCTGTTTTGTTATTGGTCATCGGCTTCCCATTTGGCGTAATAATTCATCATCGTCCTGCCTCTGGGAGCCAATCGGAGAAGCGGAAATGTGTTGTTAACAATAGTCCTTCGCTTGGTTGCTCTCTACATAGCCCGGGGTCATCGATACTTAAACTTTGCAATCACATAAGCCTGCTTTCTAATTAGCATTGCAGATTAAGGAGCAGCTTCAATCATGCTGATGACGGCCCTCGACACCGTCTAGCCATGGGGTTTCCAAGAGCCCCACTACGCTGTGTTCATTTAACTCTCATCCACAACCCGACTGCCTTCTGTCTACAGTAAATTTCCTCCTTTCACCCGTTTCTCACTCTCCTCCGTGTCTCTGCGTACCTGTCCCTGTCCTTCTTACCTTCATCCGCTCCCCTGCATCCTTACTCACACTATTTCACTTCCCTTATCACACCTTCCTCCTCCCTTTCCTCCTCCTGCTGCTGTAATATCATCAGCCTCCAGTGGACTTCAGGCACTGTGAACTCCAGGCGCAGAGAACAGGGAGAGCAAAGACTAATAACTAGCTGTCCTTCTGGCTACATATCATTGTCTCTTATAAGAATATCCCGTGACAGCGAGACAGAAACTCTCTAAGTGTGCTCTGCCTTGTCCGACGAGTAGTTGTATCTGTATGAGGAATATGAATCAGGCTCGCAGACTGTGGAGGGAGATATGGGTGCATTGTGTCTTAGGTGATATCCTTTTTTCTTTGAAAAAATATTAATCTGATTCATTGTTTTTTTTGTCAAGGGAGTGTTAAGTGGAGCAAGGATTTACTGGGATGATTATAACTAGGATGACAAAGACCAAATTGCAGGGGGGAAAAAAACATTCATGTCTCTTTCCCTCTATCTAATGATGTGAATATGTATTTGTACAGCTGTATTAAACTCAAAGTACCAGTAAGGTTGAGAGGATGGAAATAAGACTCCTGGTACTGGTCAGATATACTGCTGAACTGCTCTTCTTCCACGTTGGTCTTAAGAATGAGGTCACCTGTAAATTAAAAGGATGTTTTTGTAAATAAAACATTTGACTGTTACATAAGGAAAGTGCAGCAGAGGGCACCGAACAAACTTTAAAAATGCACCGTGTCCAACTTTAATGATGCACTGCTGTCCAGAACTACTGAGTTGAACTAATGGAAAGTGATTATAAGTCAAAAAAATTGGCTACAACCCGGAACACCACACTGCTCAAAATGCAGAGCTGAAGAAGTGTTTTACCTTGAAATACGGCTTTGTTGGATAGACCTAAGGCAGGTGTGCTGGCCCCTTCTGGAAGGTCAGCGGTATCCTGGCAATGAACAATAAATGAATCACACACTCAACTACACACATGCACACACACACAAAAAAGTAAAAAATGCCCAAAGAGGATTTCTTTGTGCGAATGGACAGCCCACTCACCATTAGCTGTTTCAGAGTTGGGAAGCAGAAAGTGAGAGAGAGAGAGAGAGAGTGAGAAAGAAAAGACAAAGTTCTGGTGGGATTTGATCCTAGGACAGCAGGGGCACACATGAGAGCCCAAACTTCACCACTTTTTTTTTTTTTTTTACCATGTAAAGAAAACTAAATTTGGTGAGTGAGAAAGGCTCAAAATAGTAGTTTATGTGGGCACTCACACTGGATGCCAAGAGCTTCTCAAGTGACATTCCAGAGATGTTTGCAAAGTTCTCCACAAAGTTGCGCGGCGCTTGAAAAACTCGCAGGACCTTCTCATCGGCTCCAGACACAAACTGGAAGCGTCCGACCATGGCCAGACACTGCATATCATACCCGTGGATCTGTGGCCGTGAGATTTCATGCCAGGTTGACTGAAAAGGGATGAAAAGGCAGAGGAGAGGACTTAAGAGACGTACAAATGGAAAACACCACAAGCTGCAAAAGCAAGAATTCTGCTGTTCCTAAATAGCATGCACAAAGCTTCATCTGACCGATAAAGCACTTCATTATCAAAGATACTCCAATAAAGGAACATGATGCACTACCACTGGCACCACTGGTGAGAAAATGGAGCGCACACTCTGTCTCTCCAGTGGGTGTGATCAGCTTTTTTCTGTCTAGCAATGCCTCTGCAGCAGGGAGCGCCAACAGATGACAATTAGCTGAAAGATTGAGGATCTGCCGCTTGTCTCTTGCGGTTGAGGGGCAGCAGTGTTGCACCATGTGACACAAACGCAGGGAGTGATTTGGAGTTGGGCTGTCTCCTCTTCTCAACTATCTGTGTTCAAACGTTGCATTGTCCACGGCTCCATCTTCGCTTGTCAAAGTTTTCAGTCCGCTGTCTCCCTGTGCTTCCTTTTTGGCTGGACAGCTCCAAACCCGAATCATCACAGAGCTCTTTTTTTTACCTCAGTGCCACTTTTTGTTGGACTGTTTATTCCTCAGCCTCTCCGATATGCCAATAAAACTACATGCAGTTGCCAGGGAAGTTCCAATGTTTAGATCAATCTCTAATGTAGTGGAACAGCAGAACTGGCCTTCTTGGCCTCAGTCAATGCATTTGCAGTCCATCCAAACAAAACACTGCCTGCCTGCCATTTTAATTTGCAGATTTTGGCTTTGTACAGCACTTTGGTCAGCTACATGGCCTGAGAGTAAAGAACCTATGAAAGAATGACTAAAATAAAAATTGCATCGGATGGAATATCTATCAAATGTTGACTACATTAGAAAAGACAGTCAAACACATGGATATATATTGTGATATTGTTTCACTGCAGAAAACAAGGAGATACAGAATAACAATAGAAACTGTTCTCCTTTTTTTAATGGTGCATCTGAGCTCTCTAGACACCGCCACAGAATATTTGTGTAACAGTAGATACTAATTGGTTGAATCTTAATGTCAGAATTTTTAAAACAATATTACTACAAAAACAATAAAACAGTTCCCCTGTTTATCCCATTACAGCAGGTGCATGCAAACTGGGGATCTCATGACCTTTTGTTTTCAATATTGTCTGAGGCTTGAGGAAATGTGGATTAACAGAACTTCTAATTAATAGTACAGCAAAAGCACGTATCATGGGAGAAGCAGCCACTAATAGCAATGTGATCACTATTATCTCTCAACTCTCACATGAGGTGTTTGAGATGTACTCCTAATATTGGCTAATATTACCAACTATGCATGTTTTCTTTTCTCTTTCATTTCACCAAATCCATTTGTGTGTCTGTGTGTGATTTTGTGAAAAAGGATTTTTTTAAAATTCATGTTTCAAAGAGCGAAACAAATTATGAGCACCAGTCAGCTCAGAGCACTGTAGGGGATCGTAGCCCTGCTTCACCTGTGTGGCATCTCGTTTTCTCCATGGAGTGAAGAGTCTGGTGGTTTGGTCTGAGCCCACGCTGAGGAGGAACTCTCCCTCGGGATCCCAGCTCAGGTCCAGAACGGCGTTGAAGTGACCCGATATCACAACCCCTGGGCTCCACTCTCCCTGGGAAAATTCCATGTAGTGACAAGTGATATTCAATCCATCGCTTTCAACTCTGTATTTTCCATCTGAGTCAGACTACAGCATCGCCCCTCAAAGCATGCACCAGGAAGGATGTGTAGCTTTCAACTACATCAGAGCGGGTAATTATGATTTAGATGTCCCCATCTGAGAAGTTGATGCTCTTTGAAACATAACAGAATCTGAGCCGGTTATCAACACCTTAAGGTTGGTACCGAAACTTTAAATTCACCTTCCAAGCGGGCGTAATTGAAATGGAGTTATCCCTGAACTCTCGTTGTGACTTCAGACTCCACTCTCTCTTAGGGACAACCAACAAAGACACATGCTAAGCCAGTCAAATTGAGTGGCAGTCAGGGGACTTGGTGCAACTAATTACACTAATCAGTGTCTCTCACACAGTGTAACCGTGTAGCAACTCGCTGCCATCTAATCACTTTTCAAACAGACCTGCCGTGGCAACTCTTTAGCAAAAAGTCACACACTCGCACAAAAAAGTAAAAAAGTCAAACCTGTGAAGATGTTTACGTTATCCACTTTTAGAGTGAGCCATTTTAACATGTGTTTTACAATTCAGCGTCAGGAACTATATAAAGACTTGCTGGCATTAACTAGCACTTCCAAGGTTTATGCAGTGCTGAGGTAATGGCTCTCACCTTTTTGTCTTGGTCCTTGTGCCACAGATGTAGTGCACCATGAAAAGCATGAGCTACAATCATGGAACCATCTGGGCTCATCTGGCAGCCATAGAAACCCAGAGTGTTGCCTCCAACCTCTCCTACACGCACCTGGTGAGACAGGAAAAATAAGGGGGTTGGGAAGCAGAGACAGTCATTATTGGTCAGAACACACAACTTCTCTATGCATTCGACACCTCACCTACGTATTCAACATGACAGCAGGTTGGGTGGAGCTACTAAGATTGGGTTCTGGAACTGGTTCCAAGTTAGCAATACTGACAGATTTTTTTAATACCAAAATCAAATTAAATGAATCCTTTAATACCCCCCCACCCTGCCAATGCCATGATGTTAATGAGGCAATGAGCACTGACTTTTTGAAATGTTCTTCCACTTCTTGCCCTTTTAAAAGGGTCTGATGGGCATTCAAAATGTGTCAGATTTGATAAGCAGATTGAGTACTGGATTCAGATTTGATAACATTCCTTCAACATCCAGCGCTACCAGTTACAAAATCTTTATGCATCATATGCGATAAAAGCAGCAAAATCAAGGCCAACTGCAGTTCCTAAATACAAAATAGGTTATTCAAAAATGCAATACACTGGTACATTCATTTCTTATGATGATCATCTTTTTAGGCTACACTATCACATGTAGCACCTGCCCTCAGCCTGTACCCCTTCAAACACATCTAGTGTGTAACCTATTTGTTCTGTCAAACACCTGCGTTTGGTTACCTGAAAATGTGACTGTAGACTACTGACTCAGAAATTCAGAGAGGAAAGAAAAAGGGAAGGAACAAAACATTTGGGATATCAAACCTGTAATCTGTTCTGTTTCCCTCCAAGACTCTTGTTAACCAACAGCCTTCATAATGCTGCATAGCAGCACAAAAAAACAAATTAGGCTGACAAGTCAGATGAGAAATTATGCAAAATGGGACTTGAATGAGAGTTGAATAAATTGTGTTATTTTTTACTGACAAAATCGATTTGTTTAATGCAAAATGAAGCAGTTGCAGTGCACCATATCGTATTAAACAAATAATCATAAAAAATGTCAGAGCTTGAGAACACAGAATGGGATTTACATAAATTGGATTTGGGTGAGAGCCTGTGACCCCTGTGTAACATTCGTGGAGTGGATCATATAGACAGGGTAAACATTCCCTGGCCTCTGTCTAAATGATAAGTCTTAACTGAAAATGCAATCCAATTTCAAGTACTCCATAATCACTGCCTCCCAGGTTAGAACAATTCAACAAAATAAAATTGCTTTCAGGACTGTTGTCACCTGTCCAACATTGAGCACCATTGTTTGTGTGCTCAATTCTGAACTGAATTGTACACTTTATGCATTCAAATCTTCACATATGCCCCCCAGGGATGTGCCCTCTCCCCACTGCTCTTCTCCCTCTACACAACTGACTGCAACTCCAAAGACTCCTCCGTCAAACTCCTGAAGTTCACAGACGACATAACAATTATTGGCCTCATCCCAGATGGTGACAAGTCTGCTCACAGAAGAGAGGGTGAACAGCTGCTGGTCTGCTGCAGTCAGAACAACTTGGGGCTGAACACACTCAAGACAGAGGAGCCCCCAGCACTGTCCTCCCTCACCATACTCAACACCACTGTGTCAGCGTGGAGTCCTTCAGCTTCCTGGGATCTGAAATGTGAAGAAGAGCCCATCTGAGGCTGTTCTTCCTACAGCAGCCGAGGCTGTTCAAGCAGCCAGAGGAGCTGATGATCCAGTTTTACTCAGCCATCATCGAGTCTGTCCTGTGCACTTCCCTAACCCTAACCCGGGCAGAACCAGCACAGACCTCACACACCCAGGACACAGTCTCTTTGAACTCCCACCCTCTGGAAAGCAGTGCAGAGCAATGCACACCAAAACCACCAGACACAAGAACAGTTTTTTTCCCACAAGCCACAAATAACCCCCACTCCCTTATGTCCTGTTATTACAGACAGTCTGTGTCCCAGTCCAGGGAAGCAGACAGTAACCCCACACCCACACACACCCCAGCATCTATCACTTACACACCTCAGATGTCGAATACAATGTATACTTGTGTATTCACACTCTGTTCCCTATCACAGACAGTCTTGTAGCCCCACACCGGGAAACAGACTGTCTTCTCTCACTTACATATCTCTGATTTGCTCTACCTTTGTTGAATATCTCAGCTGTGCAATACAAAAGGAATCATATTGCGCAGTATAAATGTGCAATTGTAAATACATATACAACTTTTGTACACTGGTTATAAATTATTCAGCCATAATAACTATACTCTGTACAGTTGTGACATACCTTTGCATGCACATATACTTGCCTCCAGTATTCTAATATTTCTATTTATTTATTTATTTGCTTTTTATTTTTCCTTTGAGTGCTATATGTACGTACTAGAAGCTACCAGAGTCAAATTCCTTGTATGCATAAGCACACTTGGTCAGAAAAGTTGACACTGATTCTGACGTGGTAGCCACTCCTTAAGCAGCATGCATTAAGTAATCAGTGTCCAGACAGTCAGTTACCAGTTATGATGGCAACTGAGACTTTAACTGTTTATACTCTCACATGAACTTCCACCAAAGAAAAGAAATTAATGAGTACATTTAATAAGTGTAGGAGGAAAAATAGGATTACGGCTGAATGATGTTCCAACATAAGAACTAAAAGGCTCTAATTAGCTCTAAAAATGTAAAAATGGCACCACAGTTTGCGTGCATTCATCCTTTCACTGACATTAATATCCATCGAGGACACAAATTGCAAATCAAAATAGAAGAAACAATATTAATGTCATTTCTAGTTGCTTACATAACCAGCAGGATTCAATGTAGGATTATGACACCAGACAGAAATAACATAACAATGCCCTAAACAATCCAAATGTTGAAAATTTGCATAAATCACTAAAAATAAAAATCTTTTCCCCTACAGAAGGCTGTTCCAATTAAAAGTTGTCAATAAACCGCCATGGAAAAAGTGGCTTCTAGTAGAGAAAAGTGACATTTGTCCTTAGATTATAATGGACAAACAACAAAGTAACTTTATAGGCACTGCATCACCCTCTCTCCGCTGCCTAACAGGAGAAAATTATATCAGCAGCAATCAGTTTTTCCATTTACAGACAAACCAGAGCTCATGCAGTGGCAACTCAACAACATAAACCCGGTGGATTGAATTTTACTCCAATCCTTGACTTGTCAAACTAAAATTAAGTACTCAAGGACTTTCAGAGTAGTTTCACTTTCTGGACAGGCCTGCTTCCCACTGCCATAAGCAGTTCAAACAATTAAAAGCTTTATCGCGCCCTGAGGCCTTGGAGGCAAACTGGGCCCAGAGGGGAGATCTATTCAAATCGATAGCAGCAGAAGCCACCCCAGAGAGCACTACACCACTACCTCAGCAGCACTGTGGTCTGTATCCAGCTCCAGCTATGTTATATCTCCTCCATCTTTAATTAGCTTGTGTCTTAAATGATATGGAAGTTGGCTGTAAGGAAATACGAGAAGTGCTAAATTACAGCTCTAGTGATTAAAATCAGAGAAAATGTACAGCTTTGCCTATTATCCTTTTTCAAACAGGCAGATTGATTGAGAGCATGTTCACCCGCAGCTACGACCCAAACCAGTTTTCTGACAAACACACAGCAAGGTGCAGGCATATGTTAAATTGTATGCAGACCCACAAACAGGTTGCACAACATGCACGCCTGCAGTGATGCATGCACATCCTCTTTATTGTATGTGGGGGCCAAGATGTGTCCTTGATCATCTGGTGGTCTTAAAAATCTTAGGCTGGTCATCAGTGACCTTCAAAATAATGCCTGTCCCTGGGCTAAAACACAGCGGAACTAATGACAGCAATAAAGGCATGCCTTCACTCTGAGCGGCATGGTCCCCAAGCAATCCGGAGTGAGAGAGACAGGATGGCAAAAGAGAGAGGGAGGGAGACGGTAAGCTAGAGAGAGAGATGGCAAGATTGAGAGAGAACGGGAGATGCAACATTAAGCAGATTGATTTTAAAATTCTGCACACAAGAGCCCGCTGTAAATCATGCAAAAACTCACATTGGCAAAAAGCCGTCATCTGTCTTGTTTACGAGAGGGGGAACAATACGGATACGGGGCGTGCCTTATCGTTGGCCAACGGCGGCTGTACGAGGAGGAATGGAACAAGGGTGACATAGAAAGGAGGGCATGCATCATTGTTGGAGGGACAGTGTGCTGACAAGGACTGAATGAGTTTAGCAGAGGTGGGGAGGCCCTTACGGTGTAGACTGTAGAGCGCGGGTTTTTAAATAATTTTGTCTTCATCTGAGTGTTGATGTTCCAGTGTGGCTCAAACAATCACTGACTGACTGACTCTTCCCTAACTCTCCCCTTCATGTGGGTCTGAAATCAACCCATATCTCATATTCAGACATGCACACACTTGACTCAAAAACATTTTGGTATTAGCTGCTTTACTTCATTTGCCGTGGGCCTCACTGTAACTTGGCTAGAATACACAAGAGGTCTGAAAATAGGTTATCTCTCAAAACACACACATACACACACAAACTGACGATGCCTCCAGGCATTGTGGTGGCGCGCTGCGGTCAGTCTGGGCTGTTAATTACCAGTGTGTCTCGTTAGTAAGATGCGCTTTACACGGTGGTGGGCCCTGGCCACCCCACTGCTAACCCCAATCTCCATTAAATCTCACCAATTACTCTAATCAGCGTGGAGGAGAGACGAAGCGCTTCTTTGTAAAAATCTGCTAATTAAGAGACACATGGCCAGTCACTCGCTGCTCCGGACGTTGCTGTGCTGAACGCTGCCATGACGCACGGCGAGGACGCCGAGAGGCCTGTTCAGGGATGGAAGATGCTCCCTCCAACAAAGAGGACCAAAGAAATGTGGCTTTTAGTTGAGTCTAAAGTGTAAAGATGACCTGGGTGAAAAACATATATACCGTTTAATTCACTGACATTTCACTGTTTTGTGTGTGTGTGTGTGTGTGTGTGTGTGTGTGTGTATGTGTGTGTGTGAGGGAAAGAGCTTCAGAGGTTAAGCTTCCTTTGTAAGCAGAGAACCTGACAGTTCAAAGGGTCTGGCGCCCTTGTTTGAAAAAAGGCTCATATTCTATGCACTTTCACATTCAACCAAAACATTATTCCAGGTAAGGGGGTTATTTTCTTCCCTCCACACACAGAGAGAATCGTGAGAGCCTGAGCCAAACAGGCTCTCGGCACCCTCTCTCACCAGATTTGCTCTCAGAAGTCCGCTGCCCCTTTTCCATCCCACAGACCATGCTTGTCTCACCAACCTGCTAAGATGTGACCCCGACACTGGCTTCAGGTGTTCGTCGTGATTCAGAGCAAAGGTAACGGACGGTGAGGAGTGAGGCTCACGATGCGAGCCACCTTTTGCACAAATGACGACATCAAAGGTGCAAAAATGTCATCGATCAAGCCTGCAAACTTTCTTGTTACCTTGAGAGTGATGGCACTCGAGGTGTCTGTCATGGTAAGCTGAGGGATTTTTAGCAATGGGAGGTGTTGCGTGCCTCTCCATGTGCACTTGTGAGTCTGTGCGAGCGAGTGTGGATACACACTTAAGGATGCATGCTTGCGTTATCACGTCTAAGTCAGAGTGTGTCTGTTTTGTTTTGTTTTGTTTGGCAAATTGGCCTGTGAGTAAGTGTTTCTGTCAAGTGTGTGGAAAGGTAATCTATGGTACTCCAGCACCATCTGAGAATTTGCCACTCGTCAAAAAAAGAAAATATAAAATAAACTGCAGGGCAGATGGGCAGGGAACTGCTTTTTCCTCGCCATCCACATTTGTGTTAAATTTAGCCCCGCGCTGGCACAACAGCAGCTGTTGGGAGCTCAGAGAGATGAAGTGGAGGAGAGAGGGAGAAAGGAGGGGAGCGATAATGCGGGAGAGGCAGAGAAGACAGGATAAGAGACAGGGAGGAAAGAGAGGTGGAGGGAGAGCAGAAGAAGAGGAGGAGGAGGAGGAGGAGGAAGAGATAGAAAATGACGTATGGAGGGCGTGCAGAGTGAGAGAGATGGATAGATCATGGGGGGAAAAAAAGAGCAAAAAAAATAATGAGAAGGCGCAGAGGAGGCTCTGGCATGCCTTCCGTTGGCCTCTCCATCCCCTGTCGGATCTGTTGGAGAAAGGGCTGTAAAAGAGGGCTTTGGCGTGAGTGAGTGATAGAAGGGAAGATGTGGGAGGACATCCTCGGCTTGTCTAAACTCACAGTGGTGTGCCAGGCCCTGCTCCTCTTCATCACTGTCTATCACTGCTATTCCTGACACCTCAATGTCAGGGAGAGAGGAAACCAACGCAGGGGCGCTGACAGCAGGAGAGGAGGTACTGGGGGGGAGGCTCAAGCTCCAGATTATGTCAAAAGCTAGTGAAAGGGAAGCCAGTCGAAATGGAGAGGGAAATCATTGGGTAGGGCTTTGTGTGTGTGTGTGTGTGTATCTGTGTACACCCTTGTGTATTGTCTTCAGTGAGAGAGAGTGATTCACAGTGACTGACTGTTGTATGCGTGCGGACCGTGTCTCTGGACCAACCCTCATGTTTTTCAGTATGTTTTGCACTGACCTGCTCCACCCAGACTCCAGATCCTTCCTCGGGAGCCCAAAGGATCATGGTTTTGTCCATTGAGGCCGAGAGCAAACTGAGAGGCTGTGTCCACTGGCCACCTGCAGGGGGAGACAAAGGAACACTGCAGAGTCACTGAAGCAGGAGCAGCATTCACAAGAAATACTGAGCGACGAGGACAGAGACAGGAGAGGGACGGTTATTAATGTAATATGTCACATAAACATTTTTTTACTGTTATGCTGCAAACAAAAAGATGATCTTGTGCGACATGTGAGACGATGTTGTGATGCAGTTAAAATGATCTTAAATGTAAAGCTTCAAAGGAAGCCCAGCTTTCAAAGCAGTTGAGCATTTAGATGTCTTTCTTTCTTTGAGCATCAATTTGGCCAAAAACTTTTCACACCAGTGTTTATCTTTCTCAGTGACTCTCTCTTGTTAAAATTTATTTGCAATACTAATGCAAGCCAGCAGGAAAGAAACAATGGCCTGCATTCATCAAGCTGCTGTGGAAAAAAGCACAGATTCTACCTTGGAAAGGTTCTCACGCCACCAAAAATGAGCACAAACTATTTTGTAAGCTGATGAATCAGATGCAGCTGTGGAATGGGACTGTGACACACCCGGAATCATGTGCATGTGGCAACTCTTGGCCGACAAAAAGGAAGGCCTGGTACAGCAAAATTTACATATCCTATGTGCAGGCTACAGACTGAAACACAGCAAAAAAAAAACTCACACTGCAACAATTTTCTGAAGGAGAATTTCATAGTTTGGTTGTAGAGATTCTTGCCAAGAGAGGTGTTTTTTTTTTGGCAGTCTTAAAGGTGTGATTAAAGGCTATCATAAATACACAATTTGGCAAGCAGCTACCTTATCTGGCAGCAGTATCTCAAATGCCAAAAAGGACACCCTAAGAGGTCTATCTAAAAAATTAAAAATGCATTATTTCAGAAGAGGCCCATTTCCTGATCTAACTATGCCATATTAATTCTCAGGCCAGAAAGAAATTGCCAATCATTAAATTTAATACCAAAAGAACCTGTGGGAGTCCTGACAGTAACACCGACGTTTTTATTCACAGTACAAATATTTATTCCTTCAAAATGAGACTACACACTTTCATAGCGGACATGAGATTGATGTTTGAGCTACGACAAAGATGGCATTGATAAATACTGACTGTTGTGGTGAAATGAACACACGCCCACTTTAAGATCAGATTTGATCCTACGATAGCTTGACAAACGAGGACCAGTGTCTCAGCATGACATGCCAGTCAGTCCATTTATTTCCACAGGCTGCAGAAATAGAATTATTGACAAAACAGTTTGGAGGGACTTGTATGTGATTTGGAGAGAAAATGTAATGCCCCGTTTGGGGCTAGCAAATTCTAGCGGGAACCTATTACCAGTTTCTTTAAGAAAAAAAAAAAAAGTGTGAAACTTTTTGATTGTTCTAAAAACTGGCTTCATTAATGATCAGCGGGACAGGCTCCAACAAATCCTTAGCACTGCCTTTAAAGTGTTGATCAAGGTACCTTTGAAAGAGGGAGGCTGCCAGTGGAGTCCGTAGACCCAGTTCTCATGGCCTGCCAGGACAGTCTCCAGAGACACAGCAAACACTGCATGCACGTCTGTAGCAGGCAGACAAGAAATATAAGCTACTGTTAGTTCAGCATAACAGATATGAAGGCATGTTGTACAGATAAGAGATGTCTCATGGAACAAATGAGGGGACATGTGGTGGCGCAGAAATTACACCTGCTTTTACTTTATACGACTTTATACTCTAAATGTGCCATTAAAAATTAATTACACTATATACATTGCACTGATTATACATAAACAGAACTGCAAAAAGATGGGCGCTTAGCCATATTGTGGAGGCAGCGACCCTGATGTGCCATGAAACCGTCTTAAAACCAGCGTGTCTTCATTTGGTTAATTAACACCCGTTTTATCAAGTCTGCGTGACCCCCGCTCACCTTTCTCCTTCACTTCAAAAACGTCCTCTTTCATTTTGATGATGCTGTGATCGTCCTCTGTGAGGGTGTCTGTGCCAGACTTGGCACACAGCCTCCACACTCTGATGAGACAGTCCTGCGAACAGCTGGCTAATAACAGCTCCCCACCTGAACAAGTTAGAAAAAGAGGCTGAAAACCTTCATCGACTGCAGGCCGTTTTCTCTCAACTGTTAATATCATCTTACCACTCTATTTACCCTGATTATCTATCATGTGGGTTCATTTATTTACTTTTGGCCCATTGTTGTACCTGTTTTTTTCCTTGTGGCACTCTGAAACTTACACATCGTAATTCAAATTTATTATCACAGAGTAAAGAGAGACGTTTGAGCACAGACACAGTAAAGACACGCTGTGAAGTTTGCCAACCACTGTAGTTAATTCAATTTGGCATAGTCTTGAAGTCCTTTGTCCATTGACAGCGCATTTCTACAACTGAATGTATCCAAAACCAAGGGCATGTGTGTTGCTTTCAGGCATCGTATTCTTATCCTTCACAGTACAATTATCAAGAGTCAGGTGGTACACACAACCATGACACCAAGGTTGTAAATAGGTTGATTTGCCTGAAATACAGAAATCCTGTGCAAAAAAAGACAATCTGGTTTCCCTTGTCTAAGTAAAACTTGTCTAAGAACCCAATGACCTTGTATTTTCAAGTCTATAATGATGTTTCACTACCAGTAAAGTAATCTTGGCATTTTACTTGGGACAATATCTGAAAATATCAAATATTTTGACATTTGCAGCCATAATTTGATATTTTCAATATTCAGGTGTTGCTCCACCTGCAGGGACACACCCTGATCAAAACAGTTTAACTATGCAAGACAACTCATTAGTATAGAGCCTAATTATGTTTAAGGCATTCATTAGGCAAGTTTCGATTTAATATTAATATCAGTGGGTTCATAGAAAATGTTATTTTTGTGATTTTCTCCCTAGAGTGCTTCCTTGATTTAATATTGATTTTTGTTACAGACATTGTTTTATTTTACTTCTAATAAATAAAATAAAATAAAAACAATTTCTGAGATGTTGATGTTGGGTTGCGTGGCTTATATTGGGTATCACCATATTCCGATGGGGCAATATCAGCCCGAGCCTAGAGAGAACACAAATGCAGATGATGAAGCTCTAGTCACACACACAACAGGCAGGTGATAAACAAAGCGCATGCTGTTATTTGTTTTGGGTATAACCCTGTGGCCATCAGTCTCACAACTAACAAGAAATTCAGCCGTAAGAATTCCTTTATCCCTGCCGCCTTGGGCCTCCTAAATGTTGGCACAGGCAGGAGGATTGTTTGTCAGTCTTGATGTCACGATGTTGATGATGCTGATAATGATGATGATGATTCATTTTGCTACTTGCCTGAAACTCTGCCTTGACACCTTGCACTATTGACTGGCTGCCTGTTATTTGTTGCGCCTGTCAGTCTTATGTTTTTGTGCAACACTGTTTTTAATACTTGCTACAAAATGAATTGCCTATTGGCGACAAATAAAGTTGAAACTTGAACTTCAACTTACCCTGGCTGTAGTGTATTTGCTTGGAACTTTGTGAAGTGTGCGCTTATATTGGGTAAAAGCTCAGCTCTTAAAAAGGAGGAGAATGGTGTGTGCTTTTTTCTTCCATTAAGTCCTTGTTTGAAATCATCTGATTTCAATCAAGGGCAAAGATGTATCGAACTAAAGTTGGAGGCAGATAAAACTGAGGCTTTGAGAACTGACGAAAAACAGAAACAAAGATTAAGTAAGTAGGTTCAGGCCCTGAATCTCAGTGTTTAACAGCTATGATATTCAACATGTCTGGCCTGCACTAGTTGAAAATACTGTAAAGGAAAATGATCATAAAATTTGCCACAAGCACAGTCAGAAAAAAAGAAACACAGGATAAAGATTTCTGATTTCTGATCAAGGTGGAGAGATATCGTTTATATGGCACATCCTATAGGACGTGCCATAAAAACAAACTTCTCTCTGTTTATGTCTTCCCTGGCTCAGAGCTGCACAGTGTGGAGTGGGTCATCCACTGTGAGTGGGAAGGAGACACTGGTGAAGAGGGCTGGTTAAGGAGATGAAACAACTTTTTCACAGCCAGAGTTGTAGTAAAGTAATGAGGTGCCCTTCAAGTGGGCTACACAATTAATGGATCCTGAATTAAATCCATACAATGCCATGTGTACGAAATTAGGCATGTCACACCTGGTGAAACTAGGGATCAAATATGGTATAGTCTACGAAAAGAAAAAGAAAACTCCTCAACAGTGAGCCTGGCTTATCACTCGATCCAAACCCTTCTCAAAGTTCTTCATCAAAAGCAGGTAGCTGCTTGCCTGTTATCCAAACAATGGCTCTTCTTGGGAACTGGTTGAAGGGGAGCATGGAGAACAGACATGCAGAGTGGAAATTATGAAGCAGAATACAAAAGTTCACACAGCCAATGGCCTGCTACACACTCATTTCCATGCCTGCTCCCACGAGGAGCATCAGGCCGACTTTGTTAATATAAAATCATTTCACTGCCTCGATATGATGACACACTATTGCAGGGGTGTCTCATAACTGTCTCATAATGTCTCCTATGGTCTAATTATGGTCAGCTCCATTATCAGCTCCATATATGAGACTGACAGGTTTTTCTTTATTGCAAGCAAACAGGTATTCGACCTCCCACCTGTCTCTGAGGTTGATTTATGTGCAGTGTTTTCAATGTAAAGTATGACCACTGAGCCTTAATAATGGGGCAGAGATACGATTTATTCTGCAGTTTACCTCTAGCAATCCTCTGTAGCCTTGACTGCAGACACACGGCTACTTTTTATTGTTATGTTGTTGTTGTTGTTTTTTCTATTGCTCATATTTATTCATCATACTTGTTCTTCTTGACAGAAGGACACAGATGTTATCAAGTAAATTTCAATCTACCCTATATGTTGAAACTGTCAGTGTATCAGGTGTATCACATAATCCTATTATTTTATTGTCATTTTCTAACACTTTAAATACCTGCTTTTTATATTCTATTCTTTATTTTTTTATTCTCTGAATTATATTACTTTTTACATGATTTTGCTGCTCCAATGAGCCACTTTAACATGAAATACCAGGGTAAAGCAGGGCCTTAATTCATGTCAGCAGTAACGCCTCTGTTTACCCTGGTATTTCATCGTCAAAATGGCTGCTGTGAAAAAGGCCTATAGCTTCATCTTACATTACACTGCAATGGGTCTGTCCGTGTCAAAAGTGACTGGCTGTTTGTTACTAATCCCGCACCTTTCATGTGTACAAAATCATGGCTGGACTGGAAAATCGTGACGTGACAGAGCGAGCTGACAACCGCCCATGTGAGAACAGCCATTAAGCACTGTCAGTGTTAGCTATGTTAAACACAGTCTGACTACTCTGAGCTTGCTTCATGAGGCAGGCACCTTGGGCAGTACCAATACCGCTACATCAAACAGTCGTGCTCACCTATGGATGCCCACTCCACCCCGCGAACCCAATCCTCATGGCCTTGCAGTGACAAAACTCTCTGGAGCTGGAAGAGAGCGGTGAAAAATAGAGGTCAAACGTTGCTTTTTCCTCAAGCCTTAGAAATTCAAGTGAAAGACTTTGCACAGAAAAAAAAAAAAAACTAATGAGTTGCCCTAGTACTATTGATCTGAGCTTACCTGTCCGTTGGACTGCACATACAGATGAACCCGAGAGTCATCACCCCCACAGGCCAGGACAGGAACTGTGAGAAATGAGGATTAGGTTAGGAAACGGGCATGTAGGCACACCCACTGAGTGTATTTATTAAAACAGGAGCGGGTGGAACGGGGAAGGGAAGGATGAAGTATGGCATCAAACAGAGGACAGGCATGTATGAAAGAAAAGCAAAATGACACGAGACACTTCAAACGCAGATTGCATTTTGAATATGACATTCAGTTACAGGCACTAAAGAAGTGGTGCAAATTGAGATGGATGACATGGGAGGGTAGATGTGTGTGTATGTGTGTGGTGAGCAACTTAAAGCATTCCTCTGAAGGAAGGGCTTAGGCTTACCTCTGCTGCCTGGCAACAGTGCCAGAGAGACATCCATCATGAAACCGCTGCCGAATGATAAGGTATGGAGGCATTCAGCTGGGGAACACACATGCACATGGAATTAGACTTTGTAATGCGCCATGAGTAATCTTGCTACACCATAAAAATTAAATTATGCTAAAATATGTGGCTTTCCGCACCTTATCAACCGGGGTTAGTAAATCAACAATCACCCTGATGATTTCTTAAACTGTGAGCAGAGATGCAGCTGTGGATAGTTCTTATAACAGTATCTGCAGGGAACATTTCTCAAAAGGTTATTTTCTTCTCCCCTCTCCATGTGTAAAGGCGGTGGATCTTTTAAGCTGCCACAATCTGCGCTCAGGCACTAACACAGCATAGCTCGTATTTTCATCTGAAAACACACCCCTGGGTTATGCCCAGTCCCCACACACACAAATAGACAGATGCACTTAATTTCCATAACTGTCAAGTAGCATCAGTGTTCATCTGCACTGAAGCTTGGACAGAAAATTTCAACAAAAGGAAAGCTGTGTGGAGTGAGAGCTAAAATAAACGCTCAAAGTCCACTTCCTAAAAAGCGCCTTAACTGTGTGAACCCAGCTATGAACATTAATGCAGATATATGGTATTCTAATTAGGACAATGTTAAAATTAACAGTCATTGTGATGCTGTCAGTGTACATCATTTAAATAACGTAAACATTGCCATGGGACACTGCACAGTGTGACCAGTCATTTGTAGCCAACATCATGAGGCATCTCCCATTAAGCTTTTTCACCTTTTCTTTTTTATGGCACTAACATCACAACATTATATGACTCAGCTACATTACATTATGTCAGCTAGCCAACGCTTGTGTCCACAGCAACATACAGTTAGCACATTCTGTCAACAGTAATTAAACCAACTAAATATCACAGCCTTCATCAGCTAGGCCTTCCATAAGAATGAGTAGCTCTAATGGTTTGTACAGTACACATCATTTGTTTGTTCATTAGAGACAGAAAGACAGACAGGTAAATAGATCTTGTTAGTTTGTTGTTGTTGTTGTTTTTTTACTCTAACAGACATCTTACCTTGCCTCCGATAATTAAGACATGTTTAATGACCTTGGAACCTAACTAGCCTATTGAAAATCTATACAGAAAAATCGGTTTCCCAGTTGCTTTGGGAAAATTGTGGCAACCATTTGCCCTCTGAATCTTGTAGAACACTGACAACTGCTTAATTAATAACAAGACAATCAAGCTCACAAATATCACTATTTAAAATCTGTCATAATTTTGATATTTGTAGGTGTTTTTTTTTTTGTTTTGTTTTTTTAAACAGCAACATGCATGCTATAACCAGCGTACCACAACATCCCATATTGTTTCGGTTACCTTGGGCTCCATTGCTGAGCCACAGTCTGACAGTGGAGTCTGATGCTGACGAGGCCACCAGGATCTCCGAGCCCTGCAGGCAGACGGCATCCACAGCACACACTGGACCAGTGTGGCCCTTACACTCCACTGACTGGCTGAACTGGGGACAGCAGAGCAACGCAACAAGTTGTGAGGGTAAACGAAGCACAGATATGTTTAGATCCAGAGGAACTGCTGGATCAGACGCCTGATTTGGGGGTGACATACCTTCCCATTTTGTGTCTCCCAGACTATGACTCGATTATCTGATCCTCCTGACACCAGGTGACTCTCTGGAGCTATGACAGTAAACAACAGCACAGGTAGAGCAGGTATTCATTATGCAGCGGCTACTGATGTCCAGCACAAGCCGTGTTTTAAAGCCACAATAAAGCAGACCAGTTTGATCCATTTAAGCCGGTGAGTCGCTTTCCAAGCCCCGAACCGGAGCTGATTCAAGTCCACCAGTGTCACTCCACTCACCACAGTCCTGTGTGTGAACCCACTGGACTGCATTTACTCTGCCTGTGTGGCCATTCAGGACGGCGACAACTCTTCTCTCCTGGATTAATCACAAAGACATACATGCCGAGGTGAAAAAAGGCGAACTAACTACTTTTTACTGCGTTGTTTCCCTGTAAGAGGTGTCAGGTACTCGAGTCGCTGCACTAACCAGCGTTAGCTAGCTTGAGGTGTAAAAACAACACACGTTACTACCTGTGGGTCGTACAGAGCCACCGAGCTACATGTTCCGAAAGCGATGATCCCTCCACGACTCCAAGAAAGAACATTTGGTGCTCTGTTTGCACTACAGGCAACATGGCATGTTTGCGTTATGGACGCCGCCATCTTGGAAGCTGAAGCCGTGGCGTTACCGTAAATGTGGCTGTAGCTGAACTGCCACATGCCACCAAAAGTTCCTCATTTAACAATCTGCACTCTAATTACCCTGTGATACTGAAATATTTTCACGTGATAAATAATTATTGTTATTGTGTTTATTCTGACTCAGTGGAGGACAAATATAGGGGACTGATTGGTAATATGACGAATAGTACGTCCATGATATTGACACACTAAAGTGCGCTGTTGAGTAATGTCCAGTAGATGGCGTAAGAGAATAAAAAAAAAAATCCTGCGAGTGTAAATGGCACTCGATCACTGACCAGTTACGCATAATGATTCATTAATTTCAGGTTTCTTGCATATGAATACTTCGTCACCTCATAGATTAACTGGGCCTTGGTTAAGAAAAACAGAGAAGTGCAGCTGGGGGCTGGAAAGAGCAAGCGGGATTATCAATGAATATTAAAGATGAGTTAATGTAATTTGAGACACTGAGTGAAAGAAAGTCTAATAATCATAATGTGATACTTAGCCTAACTGATTCCCGCAGGGAAATTGTCTTTTCTATTTGCCTACCAATGAGGCTATTCAAGTGTCTGGCAATGCATTTTAATGAAGTACTGGAAGCTTTATTCTGTTATATTTCTGGCCTGATCAAGGCGATGGATAGGAAAACTACAGAAAATCTATTTATCAGCAGTGATTCAAAAGGAAACTACTGATGATATTTTGATTGATTGATTGATTGGTTTTAGCTACGGACTGCCACACACATAAAATCCAAGAGATTACACGATAAAGCAAAAACACTTATTTCCGACATGATTCCAACATTTGTACCCTTACTGTGGATTTGCTGCATTGACAAGGCCCAATATACACACTGTTGGACTGTTTGTTATCCCCTTGCCAAGTGTTGACTGGGGGTGATTGGTCACAGCTGAGCTAGCTGCCAGCCAGTCAGCCCTGCTTGTTAGAAGAAGCCTCTGGGTCTTTTGGATTTCAAAGGTTGAGGCAACACTTTTGTCACAAGTAGTTTCCAGGCACCCACTTGACATGATCGGAGAGGGAGGATGTGATGGCGTATGTGAACCCTCGAGACGATATGATAAATGACATTATAGTGAAGACAAGGAGAGATAGCGCCAAGTAGTATCCGGGGCAGAGGGGGCAAAAGGATGTGTGTGGGTGTGCATTGGGGGTGGGGATGCTATGGTTTGTTGGCTTACATGTACCAAACCCTATTTTGTGACGCATGTGTGTGACAGAGAGAAGAAGTATGGTTACCAACACTTGGTTAGAAAATAGAGTGCATCCCTCTTGGTGCTGCTGTCGCTCCCAACGCAGCCTCAGCGAGCTGGCATTCAGTCAGGCTTGGCAGGTTGAGACAACCTCTCTGTGGAGGAGATTCAGTGCATCCACGGGTCTCATGTCAAGAGTGGCAGGAAGGCGATAGCTGGGAGATGGCCAAACAGCTGCATCTGTGAAAAATAACCTCTCTATTATCTTTGCACTGCTTTGACTGTGCATTTGGCTTTCTTTTACTGTAAAATTTCCCTATACAAGTTCATGTTATGACATGAGCTCACAGTTCATTTCAGGACACACATATTTTCTTTAAGAAAGATTACAACAGAGTAAGATAGATCCCTCTCAGAAACATAAACTCAAACTCCCCATAAAGAGAGTGTTTCCTCTGGCCAGTAACAATGGCGTCATCCAGTGAGAGCACTTTCTTTTCTGTTTCTCTGATATAACCAGTGGATGCACTCTGCATGTGAAATGAAACCCTCATTATCCGGCTATAGCACCGGACAGATTGAGGAACAGGTTCCTGTTAATTACTAGCCTATGTCCCAGACAGGTCAAGTCCCGAACACACCCCCTTTGCAGTATATTGATTGTGTATTGTGTGTGTGTGTGTGTGTGTAAGTGTGTGTGTGCCAGACTTATACTGTATCTTCCTGTGCCCACATTAAGAAAGAGGTTTTTATCAAAAATCAAAAGAGAAACAGAGACCTTCCTTCATTCTTGGAAAAAAGAAAGAAACACTCAGCTATGGTATTTCAACTATGAAATCATTATTCCGGCTGCCTAAATTACTATCCAGTTTCCCAGGAGGCCTTGTTGGCTTCTCAAGCACATAACCAGGATGGGGTGGCAGCCTAACTCATAATACAACAAATGGGGAAAAAATTAATTAAAAAAAAAAAAACAAACAAACTTTGTCTTGGCCCTTAAGAACTGCATTTTCCTCATTCATGTATTGTTGATAGCCAAAGTAACTAAAAGTAACTTGAGGTAACTAAAGGCAAGAGAAGCTAATTAATTAATTTTACATAAATGTAGCTAAACTAACCAAAAGTAAATAAATGAAACAAAACCTAACAAAATGTAACCATATAAGTAACTAAATGTAACAAAAAGTAAGTAAAAGCAACTAAATGCTATTATAAGAAACTAAAGGTAACCAACTAGAAGTGTAACCAGAAGTTACACAAGTAAAGGTAACTAAATGTATCTCGAAGACACTAAAGGTAACTTAATCAAACTAAAAAAAAATGTAACTAGGTAACTAAGAGTAACTGTAATCTGCCAGCAGAGAAAAGAAGAGGAGGAAAGGTGTCGGGACAGGAGCGCAAGCTGCCTGAAGAGGTGAAGTCTGAGGCTGATTCAGAGGGGCAGGAGGGGAAACACTCCCTGAGGAGCAAAGGGTAGTTCCCCACACAGGAGAGGTGATCAGACCCTGTTCCAGCACAACCCTAATGGTTGGTCTGTAGGGGCATGGTGTATTGCCTGGTGCTGATGACGTAGTCCTGGTGGCCCCTGGTGTGGGAGGGGGCTGTGGTTGTGAAGGAGGCCTCAGTGGTTGAAGTGTAGGATTCAGTGATGGAGGAAGTTTCACTCGGTGAGGGTGGGTGGGGGGCTTGTAATGCCTGAAGAGGGGCTTCAGTGGTTGAGGAGGAGTCAGTGGTTGAAGAGGGCATCTCAGCAGAGGAGTTAAAGATGGCTCTGATTGTCTCAGTGCACAGTAAGGACCAGTGCTTAACTGGATGGTTTCTCTCACTGCACCTGAAGACATGGGAAAATAATGGCACCAGTCCTGTCTGTCAACCTCTGTCCTTATAAAATGTCCCACAGTATAATCATAATCATGTCAGTGGTTCTGTCTGTTGGTCTGTCCACAGGAGTGTAGGACAAATCAGCTTTGTATTTTAGTTAAATGTTACACTTCTCAGGTCACAGGTAGAAAACATAGCTCTCATTAGTATATTGCAAAGCTTCAATTCATCTGTTTGCTTTTTGATTGCTGTACAACTTTCAGCAGCATTTTCCACTATTTCTGCATAGCACTGCTCTCTTTTTTTTATTGTTGATTGAGCTGAATTCATGTAGGTGAATGCCTTTTTACATCAGAGTGTTGTTTTAACTATATCTAACTATAAAATAAGTTCTCTGCAAAGTAAATTGATTAAATTCTATTCTGTCGCATTTTTCTGAAGGGAACAAAATAAATACAGTCAATGCAATAATTAACTCTGACAAAGGGAGGACCCATGCTGCTGACTGATAAATGAAATTCAGAAACTGGACTGTATTGTCAACAAATAAATAACAATATTTTCTACAGTGTGATGGCATTGTTTAAATGTAATTTTACAAAAAAAAAAAAAATAGAATTTCAACTGTGTCCTCAGTTACACCCTTTTAGGAAACTTGATTGCAAACAACTCGAGTAACTTCTGTCAGTTCATAAATCAGTTTATAAGTTTGCATGTTTCTCTGCTGTTACTTCTACCTGCACAGAGCATTTTAGACAAACGCATAAGCCTTCAGACAACAGAGAGTTAGATGGTAACAGAACAATAATGAGTGTGTGCAGGGTGTCTGATTATGTAACAACAGAAATGCGGACAGAAAACAAAGCAAGATTACTTGGCTTGGTGCTGACTGTGTGGCACTTTACTGCTGCCTGTTTTTGTTTACATGCAATTAAATTAGCCTTGTCCCTCAGGGCGTCTATGTTAGCAGCAGTGCAACCATGGGAGAGTGATAAATGACAGACTGATGACCCGCTCCTTATTAACATTGCTTCTTTGCTTTCCAGTTGGAAAATCATACAAAAAAAGTCTCATTTCTATCCAGTTTCTTATGCAGTGGTCATTGATAAGTGTTGCCTGAGCCAGGGGCAGTGTAATCTCTCTATTAGCATAAACACTTTAAAGCCAGCCAGGTTCAAGCTGATCTAACATGGAAGGACAAGTCCTCAAGTCTTTGTCATGGTCAGTCAACAATAACAGTGCACAGTCCACCTAATGTGTACAAGGACACCTCACCGCTGTTTGACCCACCTCTTCCTCACAGAGACCTGTATACTAACTGCATCACTGAAAGTGAGTGGGTTCAGCTGCAGGTCCCTTTCAAGGACACATTACCCCAAAGTCCTAATATTTTGGAGTGATCTTTCTTTGCACAAATTCATCCATGTAATCAGCTCAGCAGGTTCAGGGTTACACCTGCCTAAGAGGTGTGAGTGAACGTGTCAATTTTAGTACGAAGAGCACACGTCACACTTCTGCCATCTGGTCCATGAACTGTTTCAAAGAAGGGCAATTTTCATTGTTATCTTACGGTAGAATATGCAGAAAATGATGTCGTTTAAAATCTTCCAAAATCCCACCACGATCCTGCCTCTAAATCCTACCTATGAATCTACATATCCAACGGGGGATATGAGTGAGTGAGCTCATTTTACATCTTGCGGTGTGCAAAATCACCATCTATTCATAAGCTTTACATTCGGCTCAGCAATTCCCGTCCCAAGAGCTGTACAGCCAGAAGGAACGAGAGAGCGAGAGAGAGAGAGAGAGAGAGAGAGAATAAAAAATATCAGCATTTTTGAAGCATGTAGAAAGACAGTAGCAGCTGTTAGCAAGACAATCACACAATGCATAAGCATCTTTTATTTAATGAGTAATACCCTTGGACTGTGCCGATGAGTGTACACAAAAGGAACCTTGCTGCTTGTAGGGGTTTTCAGGCAAATTGTCAAAAAAGCAATGTGCCTAAATGAGATTAGAGGCAGTGGAGCAAATATTGAATATTCCAGAACAAATAGGATACTGCTAAGAAAAGCAAGCCTGTTTCCCAGCTAGGGGTACTGTAGCCTACTGTCAAACTCAATGAGCACAGGCACACTTTTTTGTTTTTGTTTTTGTTGTTGAGCTCTTGGAAACTATTTGTCAAGTTGATAAGGGATTGATATTTCCACTGTTTCAACGTGGCATATTTATCAACTTATTCTCTCTTGCAGGACTTGTTTTCCATGAACAGAATAATTGGGGCCGACGCACGTGGATACAAAGCAAAGCGAGTAGCCTGAAAAGAGCATGTTATCATCTCATTGGTC
>OMLB01003735.1:44461-68197 GCA_900302555.1 Myripristis jacobus
TAATAAGCCATATAGATGTTATCCATTTAGTAGTGAAGCCATTCATCAAAGTAGAGCACACACGCCTGTGTCCTCATAGCAGCCAAACTGCTTGCATGCCTTTATAATGATGCAGACCATGGTGTGTGTGTGTGTGTGTGTGTGTGTGTGTGTGTGTGTGTGTGTGTGTGCATGTGTGTGTGTGCGTGTGCATCACCTATGTAAACAGTGAGGGTTTAGACTAAAGCATAGCTCTGGGGTTTTAAATAAACACAGGCTGGGGATGTGAGTGGCAGGCAGTCTTAACACACACGCAGACACACTGTAACATATTCACACACCACCACGGCTGCTGACACTGAAAAGTGCTAGCCACCATAGTTGATGATAAAGCAGGCAGCAAAAGCCCTCAGTACTAAGGGTGCCACAGTGTTTATAAGCCATATCTGCTATCAGCCATCTGTTGTGGTGGTAATATGAAGTGTTGCTCACCACTTGTCACCCAGTGGCTGAACTTGTAAAGTTAGAAATAGCTACTGGGGCTGATTGAGGATACTAGGAGTTTGGCAGCAGTTAAGACAGTCTCTGATACACATCAGCAGACACAGACATGTGTTCTGGGTGCCAATATGGAAGCAAATCTTCTGTTCGGCCACAACATGACAGGACTAGTAATGATGTACTAGGAATGATCTCAGGAGGAGTTTTATTCTCTCACCACTTTGGCCTCCCTCCACTTTCCCTACATTTCCAGACCAAAATGATTACATTTATGGCAAACATCTGCAGTTTGTCCATCCATTCACAAGTGAAGCACACCTTCACAAGTTCATTTACTGATCCCACGGATCCACAGTTGACCTGATGGATTATGGGCACAATCTTGATCGCACTAATGAGCGGTTATAACGAGACTTTCACCAGTAGGCCAGAAATCTGTTCAAATTCTGTCCAGGGAGGACAGTTTTGTTTTCATTCAACACAGGAAAACCCTAATCAGATTTTGTTTCTGCTTGTTCCATTTTGTCTCAGATAACAGACAACAGCTGCTGTATTTTTTTTTAGATTTTTCTTTGTTTGCTTGCAGGTGTGTAGATTTTAAGCAAAACCAGAGCAGTGTGAAAAATAAGAATAAAGTATTTAAGCACATAGACATGAGTACAACAACACACATCTCAGTCCAGATATGTTATGGGCCTTCCTTCATCTTTGGACTCCAGACAGTCTCTGCCCCTTTCACCCCACCATGGTGCCCCAGACAGTAAGATTACAAGAATTCAAACTTTAACCAGATAGCTCTATACCAAGGGTAAAGTTGGGAGTATTTTAGGATACACATTGCATTCCAATCAGTGGTGCTGTCCCATGGGGCTGAGTACAGCTGGGTTTGATTGGCGTTTCTGGCATGTGTTTTGAGAGGATGATATCGGATTCTCGGACTCCGGGGGGATAATATGGGATTCTCTTTCTGAAGGATCAAACCGGCTGTATAGGAGTATATTGCTCTTCTCTGAGCGGTAGGTTATTGGATACACAGAATGTCTTCTGAAATTGGCATCTAAGAGCAACACAATAACACGGTAGCTGTTATAAGGATAAGTCTATTCAAATGTAAAAATCCCACTGTACATAACAATAAAATCAGCAAGACTAGGGTCTCAGGCTTTGAATGGCAACACAGCACTGAAAAAAAATTGTTTGCAAAAGCATATCTCCAGTATTTCTAGAATGATTTTCACTTACATAAAAACATCCTAGGTAAATGCATATGGGCAATATTTGCTTTTGCATCCAAATGTTGGATTTGGATGAAGCATTGTATTGCATACTTTTTTATCTTTTATTTTATTATTTATTTCATGTTCTTTTTTTTTAAGGAATTTAAAACGCCTTTTACCATGAACCCCATCTGAAAAAATACTGTAGTCAGTGTTAACATTGCCTAGAATTACATAACACTTTATTGCAGGCAGAATGATAGGCAACAGCAGGGATTGAAGCCTAGGAAGCCTATGATCAAAGCAGCCATATCCCCTGGCTATACATTTTCTCATTATACACTAAATTCCTCGGAGAGAAATAATAGAGAAATCATTTGTCGTTTTGCTGGGGAGCCCCTTGTTGGTCCCCGGACCGCACTTTGGGGACCCCTGAAGCAAACATAAGCAGGTAGACAACAATGAAAACCTGATCGAGGTGTGTGTGTGTGTGTGTGTGTGTGTGTGTGTGTGTGTGTGTGTGTGTTTGCGTGTGCGCGCGTACTCGTGTGCGCGCGGGCGTGTGTGGTTGCCCACAGTGGTGTGCTGCAGTCCGCTCCCTGCCGTACTTGAGTAAACTACATGGACATTAGCGGGCGCAGCGGCACAACCACCGAGCCGGAGTGGATTAAAACGGCATGCTTGTGCTAGAGAAGCACTTGACAAACGACTGTGTTACCAAATAAGAAATCCCGGTGTGTAATAGGGAGTCTATTATACCAGTTTGCTGCTGAGAAACAGCAAGGGGAGGCTTTTGGTAAACTCAGCCGTGCATTGTATCAGGCAGGCAGAGCTCGGCGGGAATGGCTTCATCTCCGTGCGGCAACAGTAACTTTGATTCCGGTCTGGAAATCAAAACTCGCTCGGTGGAGCAGACGCTTATTCCTTTAGTATCGCAGGTGAGTTGTACGTGTAACATAGCTGTTTTTAAACTTTCTTCCATGTTTCTCCATGCGACGAACAAGGCGTTTGATGCTCTTTTTGTCAGGTTACTTTAAAACGGTGCCCCCAAGCTACTAACTCTGGCTTCATAACAACGGTTCCGCTAGAAAACACAAGACCAGCTTTAACCTTAGCAGAAAATAGACTTTGCTTCATATGTTACGCTGTTACTACACTGAGACTGCTGTATTTGCCTCTGTGTTTGTTTCTCGGCCCGCTGTGGAAAGCCTTGCTGCGTATAAAGTCTGTCACATGTTTGGATATTTTGAGTTTGTACGCCGTGTCGCCTGTGCTCTTGTCAATATCATGTGCTAAAAGGCAACGTTGCTGTTATTCAACACTTAAAGTTTTTCTAGAAAGTTTTCACGTCAAAGACATCCAGAGAGATGCATCAGCCCACAGATGCCTGTTTGAAAAGAGTTTTGTGCTGTTACACTGGACTTGGTACACAATTACATAACTGTTCATACAGTAGGTGGGGAGGTAAGAAGAATGGGGAGTATTGAAACCTATGGGCAGAAACCTGAAAGTGAAATTGTTGTGAAATCATGCTATTCCTCTTTTTTCCCTGTGAATCACCCTATAAGTCATGCAGGGACCCGTGGTGGTCTCCATACCCCGCTTTGGGATCCGCTGATCTAGAGGACATAAAGTTTTCACAGAAGTCTAGTGTTTCTGCTTTGCTAATCCTGAACAGCAGTGACCCCCACCTCTTGTAGTTTGGCCACTTTGAGGCACGTGTTTTGTTTTTCAATAAACATTGGGGCGATAAAAAAACAGCTACTCGGGGCAACTCCACTCCTTTAACAACTCCCCATGTTCTCTCCTGCATGCATAAAACAGTAGTCCTAGTTTTAGGACTACTGAGGTACAGGTCAGTGAATGAATGAATGAATGATTTTATTTTACCGGTGCAACAATATCCTCTGCAAACTGAAGGCCTTTCTTTTGATTTCTCATCCAATTATGTAATTTCATGCTGTTCCATTTTGGAGCAATCCTCTTTAAATAGGGTCAGCATTTTTTTCTTTCATTAGTCTGATATTCAAGAAGTCACATGAGATGGAAATTAAGTTGCATCACTTGAATAGGGAAGTTACTGCCAGTCTTATACATGCTAATTTCCCCTTGTTGTGCAGGAGGCTGAAGGTCAGAGACCTGTAAATAGTCTGTTGTTTCCACTGAGAGACAGTGGCAGAGAGGGGCGGCACACCAGTGGGTTAACAGGGCCTGGGACAATACCATGATAAAGGGTCTATCCCACTGCCTATCCTATTGTTCCTTCCTCCTTTTGCACTGGCTAATTTGAAAAGTGTAAGGTCATTCCTCTAATGAATGGACACAGTTTAGAGTCATGAGATGAGATCATATGTTGGGAGTGTGCTTTACATGGAGGCTGTTTATTCTGTCTATTTATTGTTGCTGTCAATTATCTATTGTGTCCATATCAGACCTCCTTCCTCTGATCTTCTATCCTTAACAAATACTTTGAAATGAGAATGTGATAATGATAGAAATCGAGGGTAAACCTATACATGTACTGCCATATTTACAACAGCAACTATAAGAACATTTTAAAGGAAGCACTTTTGATGAATTGTGCTAAACAAACACTATACCTGCTATACTTATCTATTATTTACGCTGCAGCAAACTTGTTATGATGCACCACTGCCAGATACAAAAGACTGGCTGTGGCTCAATTTTGCTTCCGTAGTTGAAGGGTGAGGGCTAAAGAAGAATGTGGGTGTGCAGTGTAATGACTTTCAACGTATTACCGTTAAGCATTGAACAGTGGTTCTCAAGGACAAACTTTGTCTTTTCTCCGATTGTGAGGCATGTCCCCATAGCAACAGAGCTCTGCAGTGCTGAAGAAACAAACAAACATTTTTTTTTTCCAACTGTTTACTCCATATGGAATATTTTGCTGTGATTGTTGTGATGTCATCGGGGTTACAGTCGCTCAATGCTGACTGGCACAATCATTCCGCCCGCGTGAGCGCTTTGCATTGTATAGAGGTCGAAGATTGAGCAAGGGTGTGTTGTGCGTCTTTTCTCATTTAGGAGGTGTGTGTTGCGATTGTACGTCTGCCTGCGCGCAAGCTTATGTGTTGCTGGGGTCATTAGATAACTATCGAGGAGGAAATG
Organism: Myripristis jacobus; assembly: GCA_900302555.1. NCBI lineage: Eukaryota > Metazoa > Chordata > Actinopteri > Holocentriformes > Holocentridae > Myripristis > Myripristis jacobus. Next base: position 49,288 of record OMLB01003735.1, read on the forward strand.
AAAGAGCAGTGTCAGTGAGGAAAGTCCGTGCTCGGGAAGGTTATTGTGTTGTGCACTATCCCCTTCTTGTATCATGAGCTTCTCTCCCTCTTTTCCTCCCTTACCCTCCCCTGCCGTCCTGCTATATGACGTTGATCTCCTCAGGCCTCTGTTATCAGCTTCACTCCCACCGGGGTGTAATTACAGGCCAGGGAGAATCCTGGGCTTGCACTACATATACACACACACATGCACACACAGACACACAATAAACACAGCACACTAAACACATGCACAAAGTCCCTACACCCCTTCTCTTTTCATGCTTGTATATTCACCTGTCTTGTACATTCTTTGTGTGTGTGTATGCGTGTATGAATCAATTTGACTGTCTGTGAGCGTTATGCTCACTGTTGCTGTCTCTGTGACTTTTTGTAATTTATATGTATGTCTGAATGTGTCTCACCTCTGTTTTGATATGTGCCCACCTGGCTCTTTTCTAACTGCGTCCTCCATCATTTTGACCATTCAGTCCACCCTCTTCAAGACAGAAGGGGCCTTTTCCTGTTCCAACAGAAGCACCTTGCACAGCCTCAGATTTTCTAAATGTGCTTTAGTTCACCCTTTCTGTTGCAGTCGTTTCCGTACCAGTGGAGATGCATGGGGACTGGGAGGATAATGAATTGCCCTGGAGGTGGTCAAAAGTGTAATGAGCACCACACAGACAGAGGGGAAGGTAAAAGAGCGTGTTTGCCATTGTGTGTCCTACCTGTGATGTGGTCCACAGTCAGCTGGTGGGCAATTAGGGATAATCTGGTTCCCTTTTCCTTGAGATCTGATTACTGTTTTGAAGTGGTGATTAGTGAAATAATAGTTGTGTTCTGGGGTTTTTATAATTAGGGTGCGTTCCTAAGTAAAAACACACCAGGCCTGTCTGGGTGCAGCGATGGTGGTCCTTGAGTTGACGAGGTGTAAAGATGTTTTGAGGTAAAGTCTTGTGGGAAGGAATAGGAGCGGAGAAGTAATACTTTGATCAGATTGGTGAACACTTAAACACTTGTGACACGCTGGCCTTGTGATTACATAGTTGTGCTGGCTCCGTCATTTTTCTGCAGGGCTAAGCCAGGAGTTTCTTAAAAGATTTTCTGCTATAATTGGGTCCGGAAAATCCGTTCTCTGTCCAAGTTTGTTAGTGTTGAGTTTGTCATGCCTCCGGAGGTTCTGTGGTGCTTGCAGTTTTGCCTTCTGAAGTGCTAAAAAAACGACTGTGGGTAAAGAAAGCATTTTCTTGTTCATTTTGCTCACAAACTGGATTGAAATGGCACATTTATTGCCCACACAAAACCTCAGTGGCAGGTTTGAGCGTGTGATTTGCTCAGTACATTAGCATTTTGTCAGGTAACTCCTCCATTGAAAAAAATGCTGACACAAAAAGTGCTCAATAAACATCCTTTTTACTTAACTACTCTGCAGCCACTGCTGCTACTCTCACCCCCATCTTTTTCTATGGAAATGTTGGAAATGGAGTTTTATTGAGATACAAAGCAGCACTGCCTGCTAATGTTCCCCACCCAGTGGTGAAGTGACATGACAAACGTCCGAGTAGTGAAGTTGTTCTTTATACCTAGACAGAGAAGCATTAGTGTTGCCACGAGCCCTAACAGATCAGCTTCCTCCAGCCATATGATGATAATGAAGACAAATGGGTCCCTAGCTTGAGGGTGAAACCACATGAGGATTATACTGCACCACAGGCATGCATGCGTGCACATACACACACACACACGGACACACGCACACACACACAAACAAGCACCCACCTCCTCGGAATGGGACAAAACAGGTCTGTATTTGTCCATGTTTGGGTGTGTGGCAGAAGGGCAGGGGATTGTGGTGAGGTTTGTATATCTGCATACTTTGGTATGTGAGAATGTTTGCTCACAGACGACAGAAACTAAATGAGTTTGTGCTTCCTGTGTGAGGAGTTTTGTGTGTGGTCCCCTGCATTTTGTGCGGCGATGCATTTTGCAACGGTGACATCTCGCTCTATCAGCAGCGTGGAGGTCTAGACCAGCACAGCACTATATCTGATAACAGGTTTTCACAGTCCGCATCAAACCGGTTATTTGAGGCCACTATTCATTTCTGTGTGAGGGCACAACCAGCGGGCCGCTGTGAGGATTAGGTAAAGTGTACACCTACGCACACACCTGTTCATTCATTCTAGGGCTGAGCAATTAATCTAAATATTAGCAAATTCGCAATATGGCAAATTGCCATATCCAGATTGCAAGAGCTGCACGTTTTTAATAAAGGCAAAATATTTAACAAACCACTGTTGTAAATGAAGTGTGTATGGTGTTATTGAGATGCTGTGGCCTAACAGTCGTGCTCTCCAGATGTAAGAAAACTCAAATGATGATGCAAAAATGATCATTTTTACTAAAATGGTGAATCCTATTGCAATCACAATATCTATAAAATTAGCCATAATATTATTTTTTTAAAACCATATTGTTCAGCCCTAATACATGAATTCAGTTATTCCCCTGCACAGTCACCCATGCATCAGGTATTCACATATTCTCTCTTTAACTATGTGGAGACAGTCAGAGCAAATGGCTTGGTGTATTTGTCACCAGGTCCCATCAGCTCAACGATAAAATGTGTGAATCACAATGAACCTGACTCACATTGTTGAGTGAATGAGTATTCGAAACAAGTGCTTGCTCAGTGGTTTGTGGCATTGTGAGACAGTCAACAACCCTGTGTCATCAAATGGAGAATGGATGGAACTGCATTCGCTCACCCTCCCCCACCTCACCCCTCGTTTTCTAGTCAAGTGGTGGCATTAGTCAGGTATCTTGGTCCAATTATGGAATTCAAGTTCTCTCTCTCGCTCATTACACTCACTCCCATACTCTCTTGGCTCAATCCCTGTATCACTCCATTCTCTGTCTCCCTCGCTCTGGGTTTCTCTCTTTTTTATGTGATCTTTCTAGCGCGTGTACACATACAATCACATGTGCCAGCTTGGTATGACCCGTGTCTCTCCCTTGTCCTCCCTCTTATGCTCTTCCCACCACTGCTGTCAAGGGAGTCATTACAAATTGCTGTTCTTTTTAAGTGCCAATAAAGCGGCCTGTCTCAGATGTCGATCCATTGACCTCTCCCTGGCTAATATACTTCCAGATGAGAAATGTGTGTGTGTGTATGTGCTTGCACGTTTGCCTGGATTCTCCACCAATCTAGCCTAGAGGGATCAGTCACCCTAGAGAGAAAACAGAGTTAACCTAATGGTGCAAAAGCTATCTCAGCCTCTGCCATTTAGGTTATCTGAAGGCTGTAGCTAATAGTGATAACCACTCTTAATTGTCTCAAGCAAAGCCTCTGCCTGTGAGCAAGAAGTATTGCTATGGCCGGGGGGTTGATAAAGTATTGATTAAACATCCTATACTCCCATTATCAAAGAGTCTCAAAAGGCATTACCAATGGTCTCATTGCTCAAAGTCTCTCCAAGCTCCACTTTGTGTCAATTGAAAATGGAAATCAGCTTCAGGTCACTAGTTTCAAAGAAGTATCTGAGCTCATAGTGAACAGCTTTCTTCATTTACAAACCTAAACTGCGTCAACTGTCAGCTTAATGTCCAAGGAATGAAATAAAAAAGGATATTGTTTTGCTTGCTTGCCTTTACATTTACAAACCCTATAGTGTTTTGTCTACGGCCTGCTTTTTTCCCTCTGGCTTTCTTCCACATCCAGGTTTGATGGATCCACAGTCACGGGTCCGACAAGCCCTGAGCAGGGTATCATAATCCCTGGATTTCTTCTTGCTCAGTATCAAGTGGCAGCCTGGCCCATTACCAGCTTGTATTTATGTACTTACTTTATGGTGATGAGATGTCTGATATGTCTGCGCTCTAGACGAGATCTCTATCAGTACTAATGTGGTGCTTAATGTAGCATAGTGTTTGGAGTTGTCCAGCCTCGCTGACAGCACCCCCATGGATTGAAACAGATGCATAAAACCATGCTCAAAACTCCGAGCCAAGGACATACAAGCGTTCAGACACAAATTTCTATGTAGACACACAGGCCATCTGAATAGCAGGGGGAAACAACTCACTAGAAAGTTTTCTAGTCTGATTATCATGTTTGATATTGCATTTTTCCCACAGTATTACTGTCTGTTGACACTAGAGATAACCAAATTATATAAATGTATAAATATATAAATTACAGGTAACAAGGTAACCTACATTTGGGTCCACAGACATCTAAACATGCATGAGTGTGCACCCCATATAGAAGCTCTATCTCTTAATCTGTCTCTTCCTTCAAAGCACCAGATCTGGGGACTGACAGATTGAGGGACAGAACAAACACAATTTACTACAATATATGCTTTCAGGGAAGAGATAAGAATGTGAGCACCCACATATGGTAATTATGTGAGCATGACACTCCTGTCATGCATTGCCAGACATCACACAACATATCTATACTGTCAGCTGCTTGGCCAACTGCAGGCAAATAGCATTTTGCAGGCGTTTATTAGTCTCTCATTACTTGCCTTTTAGAGGTTCCTCACCTTGGTCTAGTGATAATTCAAGTCTTAAGCACATGGCAAAGGCTTAGAGCTGCAGTGACACAGGTGGAGAAATTGTGCCACTGGTACTTATTGTTGGTTGCACTGGACGTGTGTAGGCAAAATCATATCAACAAATGTAATCAGAGTAAACACAGACCAGACAGAATTGCTTGACATGTATCCCATACCTCTCCAAGTCAACAAGTTTGTTTTCTTGCTCTACCCCCACCAACACTGCTGACTGTACCACAGAGGAATCCTTCAGTCTGGCTTGTATGTGTTAATTGCTTTCTTCCAGCGTCTTTGAACTTCTCCCCTCTCGATAATGAGTTCCTTTAAGGAGATGAGGTTTGACATGACAGAACAAAGAGGGTGTGAAGGAGAAAGAGAACACAGAATACCAAACATCTTATCTTCCTCGATTGTGAATGGTCAGAAATTACAAATACTGCAGGGTTGTTCTGCCTCTCCACCTTTCTTGCTGTGATATAAATTTTGAATTTGTCTAGATCTATCTGGGACCTGGTAAGAAATAAGCAGGTATGGAAAATGTACATGGACTGCAAAATGGACTGCATCTGTTAAGAAGCATTTTTACTATCATATCACTCCTGACCAAAAGCTTGTGATAAGCAGTTGTCATTTGGCATGGCTCTGTAGATTATGCTGCACATTTGCCTTGGCCTCTGTTCACTTTTGATCATTTACTAGATGGAATCAGTTTTCTTGTGAGTCCACGAAACCAAGTGTAATAACATTGAGACTTTAGGATATTATTGTTTTAGTGTGAGAAGGTATTGCTGTTTAAGATGCTATAGCACCTTGTTTGTATGCTTCCCTGCCTTTCTTGCTCTGCCCCATTTGCGTTTTTGTTTTCTTCTCACACACCTCGCTCTCTCTCTCCCTTTCTTCAGCCTTCTGCCCACTTCTTCCTATCTCTCTCCACTTATCCCCCCACTTTCTCACTTTCAATCTCTATATCTCTCCAGAGAGTCCAGTGTCCCTGTATCACCTCATTAATTATGCAGCTTACTGAAAACCTAGCCAGAGGCTACAGGTAGCGCACAGAGCTAAAAAGCTCAGCTTGGCCATTTCTCTCAGGATCCTACCTGTACTGTAAACTGAGACATTAAAACTCAACCCTGCACCCCCCCGTTTCTACTCTGAAGAACAGTAACGGGAACAGGCTGTAACTGGCTTGCCCACATTTTCTATCTCTCCCTCTGACATACAATACCCAGAGTGATCAGGATGAGGGTATTCTGACCATCTTTTGTGTGACTGTCACATATCTTCAGGGGATTTTTGCTGAAGCTAATGCAGTGTTGAAAACACAATTGTAAGAAGATAGGATCTTGAGCATTGTGAAAAGAGTTGGTACTAAGAATAGGCCCATATCATTTGAACTTGATTTTGATAAGATTACATTGTGAGGTAGTACTTTGTTTATGACGAAATGCCTGTGTTTTTGTTCAAGCACTGTGTGTCACGGTGTTTTATTTAAACAGTTCTGCGCTTTTAAAGCCAGATTTTCACAGGACATTTCAAAGCTGCCCTTTCAAAGCAAAACATCATTTGGATAGGGAAATACGCAGTAAATGGGCTAATTACTGAGAACTGGATGCAACAGTATGAATCCTCTTCAGATTGTCCCTGCAAATAAACCAATCCATACTTCCTGTGGCATTAGCTTTCAAAACGGCCCTGTGGGTGTGATTAGTTCCATCAATCATGTCCATATTTAATGACCCTTGGTTTTGAAATCACTGCCCCTCAGTTAAGCAAGCACAGTATGCAAGTTAAAGAGAGATAATTACACAGTAAAAGCAAATGCTTATTTTTGACTTGAAATGATATGGATGTACTTGTACAAGTTGTAGACTATCTATTCTTGAAGCTGGGAAGCTGAGCCGTGGTGTTGAATATCATGCAGCCGGATGATGTAGCTTGCCCACTGTGTTGGACATTATGCTGTATTTACATGATAGAAGAAGCAAAAGAATAGCATGACATCTGTTTTCTATAACTTCGAAGTATTCACACACTGGACTCACCAAAACATCCACACTCAAAATATTGTTTATTTATTTATTCATCATAATCGAACATAAACGAACTGCAGCAAAGATGACTCACTTTCATTCTATCACTGTGAATATATCAAATAATTTTGATTTTGATTAACTTGGTCCGCTGATATCAGTTGATTCACTGCAGGGTTTGCCACTTTTCTCGACACAGTTTGTGATTCCAAGTGGGAGATTTCAGAGCCCATGAAAATATTGGATGTTCTGGCTCAGGGGTGGCAAACCAGTCCAGCATAAAGAGCCAAAAAAACAAAACAAAAAAAAAAAAACAACACTATTACAAAGTGCTGCATAACACATGGATGTCCACACTACAACAGCAAAAGTAACCTGCAGGGTTAATCACATAGCCTAACAGTTTTCATAGGTCTTTACTCACCTGGCCGTCTTTGTTTTCCACGATCCTTTTCAGGTCTGGCTTTATTCAGCTGTGACCCATTGAAGCAGTGCTTTCACATGTGTGTCCATAAGAACAGGGCGATGTCTGGAATTTCAATGTTTCACTGTAGGAAAAAAAAAAAGACAGACGTTAGTTGATCCAAACATTAACATTAGCTTGAGTGCAGCCTGTTTGACATTTGGACATCTATATGGGCACAGTTTTCCAAAACTCAATGGTCCATTCTCTCAAAACACATTGAAGTCATTTAAGTCATCCTTAGAAAGTTCAGTCCATCTGCAACTGCATCATCTGCCACTAAAGGGGCCTTCAAACAGTCCGACTCAGCAGTGAAAGGGTTGATTCCTTCCACTGTGCACTTTTGTGCAAGTGTGTTTTATGTGTGGACTTTGGGCTTTCTTATTTATCAGAATTATATTTTAAAATGGAAAAGGAAAAAAAAAATACTAAACCAAAACGCAGATAAAGCTGCCCAGCGCTGCACAGGAGCAGGCAAAGAGTCACGTGCAGCTCACAAGCCTTTGGTTCACACCGAGGTCCTAGCTGTTAATATTACTCGGAGGCGCACGCACTCAGCAAGTTGTATTTATGGTAAATCCAACATGACATGAGCACGGCATTAGTCTATGTTTATGCCTTTGACCTTATAGTCAATGCATGTGACGTGTTTAATTTTGGTGTCTCGGACGATTAGCCAGCTATCTGTTTTTGTGCAGTGGCACTGAAAAGTATCAATAGTCTGTGACTGAACCAGTATTTAACGCTCTGGGAATCTCGGTGTTGCTGCATTTGTTATCTTCATTATCCGGACTGTGTGCAGATACAACCCCAAAGCCTTGAAACATTCCTTTTCCCTTTGAGCACAAGCCGATGACAATGTCTCGGGAGTGGGGACAGCGTGTGGGACTCGTGGTCGGTATGGGGAGGGTGTTTACATCTTGTCACTGTTTATGGGTGACTGGAGCCGGTGGGTGACAGCTGGGGGCCAGCCGGCTGAGAAGCACGTAGTCCAGACTTCCGCTCAGTCACACACACACGCGCACACACATCCACAGTGCCACCACCTATTAATAAGTTAAAGTCACTCTCTCACCTTCTATAAATACACAAGTTCCGGTTGTTCTTGAGGTTAGAGCGTGACTGTTGTCTGAAGGGCGGGAAGGAGCTTTATTGGGTACAGATGTCAGGGAAACACCATGGCGTTAGACTGTGAGACTTGACTGATTGGGATAATATACACTGGATATTCAATATGGGGGGCTGCTTCTTGACTTCATTGATATGTGTTTAGTTTGGATTGCTGTGTGTGTGGGTGTGTGTGTGTAGAGGCTCCAGGCACTGGCTCATTTAATGGGATTCAGGGGGAGTTAGATAGAGCCCTTCAGGAAACAGGGCTACTCCAAACACTAGAGGACATGGGTGTGTGTTATGTAGTCAAAGCATGTTCCACATCCCCCCCATGAGTGTGTGTGTGAGAGAGTCTGTGTCCAAGAGAAAGTGTGTGACAGGACAGATTCCATTATGCAGGATGAAGGCAGGGGGGCCACATTCCTTCACAGGGCTCGTATTTCCAGCTTCTGCTGTGTGTATCAGTGTGTGTGGTGTCTGAATCTGTGTCTGTGTATTCTTTATAGGGGCATCACCATCAGGGTCAAAAGTCAAAGTCTCAGAGTGTGAGACCTTTACACACTCTACGCTGGCTGGTATGCATGAGTTAGTGCCTGTCCCTCCAAGGGCTTGAACTTCGTCTCGCTCCGTGCACTCGCCACTTCCATCAATGAATCATCCTGCTCCTCCGCTCACCCCCCAGCATTCAGGGTTTTGATGTTTGGCACGACACACTTCTCTGATTTATTGATATAATCATTCACTTTTTAAAGTTCCTTTCTTCTCAAATGTCAGCGGTGAAGCCTCGGAGACCGCACTCTCAGAACTACTTTTTTCCCCCTGGCTGAGGATTTGTTCTTGCCCTGGGGATACAGCATGCAGCCATGTTGACTTTCTTCCACACCTTACATCTTATCTTCCCATCTCGTTCTTTTCATCTGTGAAGAATTTTGAGAGGCTGAGAATGATTGCGAGGGCAAAATCCGGGCGGTAGCTCATGAGCATTAATTCAGTTCACTGTCAGGCAAACCTGGGAGAGGAGAAGAAAGAGGCTTTCATGTGACATGACTGTTCTTATTTGATTTGAGCTTCAATAGGAGACGCAGCAACAAAGCCCCATTTTTCCTTGTCACTTTGCCTCTTCATTCAACAAAAACAAGGCTTGTTAGTTTAGAGGCAAGCCAATGTTTAAATGTATGCATTAGGTCAGGCATCTTGCTAGCTGGCACAGCAATCACTGCTTTCCTCAGCAAAACATGCTATAGCACTGTGGGAAGCTGTCACAGAGCCTGGTTAAGCCACTTTCACACACTGTTCACCACACACTATTATTTGTCCATTACTTGTAATTACGCGTCATGAAGACTGATGGAATGTTTTCGAGGCTGACTTGGCAAGCAGTGAGGATTATCCTGCAGAGGACTTCATATAATTACCCAGTCATCAAACACAGCTCAGTGTGAAGACAACCTGAGGGGGGCGACTTGCCAAAGGCTGTGTTGTTGTGTTCATATCTCCAGGTTGTTTGAACAGGCTTCATGTTTTCTTCGTGCTACGTGGCAGACAAGAAGAGAATCCAGAGTAGGGCTGAACAATTAATATTATCAAAGTTGCAAAATGGCCAAGTGCTATATCCAAATCGCAAGAACTCCATTTTTTGTTAAATATGTGACAAAACATCGTTATAAATGAAGTACTGTTTTACAGAGATGCCCTGGTGTACAAATCGTATTCTTCAGATTTTTTTCAGTGAAAATTAAAAGTAATGAAGAAAAAAAATGATAATTCTACCCAAATCGTGATTCATAGCTCAATCACAAGATCTGTAAAATTAATTGCAGTCTGTTTGTTTTTAATTACCATGTTGTTTAGCTGTAATCTGGGGTCAAATGTTGTGTTTGAGTAACGTGTCCATTGTGTCAGTGTGGTCTGCAGTCTCCCCAGCCACAGTGACTGAATATGCTGCTTTTAGGAATTTTGTCACTGCAGGTTAACAGGAGTTTACAAATACATTGTTTGGTAGCTGCTGTTCAGGAAAGTGAACATTATACCTTCCCTCATTGTGTCACATACTGGTACATCATGCCTACCTCACTGTTTTAAATTATGGCATATTGTTGTCCCTAGAAATGTTAAGTGCCAGTCAGCACTGGCGCTTCACTGGGTATTGCTGTTTTACAAAGCCCATGATGATGAGGATGATGATGATGGCGGGATGCAAGCTCTAATTGGCTCGATTGTTCAGGCCCGGACTCCCATTGTGGTTTGGTCTGAACTTTGCTGGGTAATAATGGGTATGGAGCTGGATTTCCAACAGCTCTACATTGATTTACACTCTCAGTTGGGACCTCGGGGTGCTACGCAGGTACTCATCACTCTTTACTGGCGGCCAAGGAGATCCTTGCTGAGATAAGTAAGGAGCATAATGAACAATACAATAGAGCCTCATCAAGAGCTGGAGTCTGCCCTTTTCAAATGCTTTCATATCACGTTTTCACTACACAAAGAAATCATGGAGGTGGTTAATCAAAGTTAGGAGTCAGATAGCAAGAACAGAGCAGAAACAGTGCTCTGGGTCACATTTTTTGTGGTTCACTGTTTTCAAAGACTGATTTGTTACAGCCTATGTAAAGTCTTTATTATTTTTTTCTTCTTGTCTCTTTTGAACATGCATCATCTCCCAAGGTGAGACTGATCTGTAGGAGAACATTATTTTCATGGTTGATTTTGTGGAACTTAATTGCTGTTATATCCAGTGCAGGACATTTTCAGTGTGGCTTCACTTATTCATTCTTTGCATCTTGTGGTCCAGTTATGCAAATCAGGAGCACACCATATGTGCATGTGAAATTGTTAATGCTGTTTATTTTCTTTGCCTTTGCTCTTCCTGTAATGTAACCATTTATCCAATACAGTTTTATGAACAGGGTCATTCTGTTTCAGATCTAGTCAAGTCTTATTCAGTTGAATTAAATGTCTTCAGCATCCATGCAAGGGCTTTTCGGAAGAGGCAAGCTATTAGGACGTTCTGAACTTTTCAGTGAGGGTTGTCAGCAGCCAAAGTCAATGGAGAGATTGGAGACCTCACATGTAGATGCAATATGTAATGTCTCACTGTTTTTCTGCTGTTTTGATCCCTTTGTTATGTGTCCTTGCCAAATTAAACAGCTGCCATCTCCCTGTAAAAGACTTATTCCAAGGGAAAAGTACGAAGCAGACGTCCCTATGAAATACCCCGGTCTTCTGTTGAACAAAGAGACCAGTGTAGCCCAGAGAAATCTGTAACTGTGTATGGTGTACATTTACAAGTGGGTGGGATCTCATCTGCATCGCTGCACTGTCTGGGCCGGAGATGTCTTTGATATAACATCTTGGATATTTTGCAAAAAAATTCCAAGATCAAAGATCTCTGTGTTGTCAGGCTGGCTGCCTGTGCTTTGTGGTTAGAGCTTTTAGATGCCCAATAGAGAAAAGACAGAAGGAAAGGCAGTTTTAAAGAGTATTTGGCAAAATATTTCTTACATTGTTGACTCTCAACTAAAAATTCAGTGTGCTGTCAGTGTCCAAAGTTCTCTCCACCTGTCTTGGGTTTGTTATGTGAATAATCACCTAACAGTGTGAATTTCTTCACACCTGGCATGCTCTTACTCACCATTTAACAACACTGTAAGAATATAAAAGGTTTGCTGGCCGTTTTAATGCGATATATTTTATATCTTCATTTTCTTTTTTGAGATCAGTAAGTAGATGAACGTTTTGTTTAGTCACTGCCTCTGAAGTCGTTGTAGCCAGCAGAGTGAAGCAGATTCATTGTGTTTGGCTGCCAGCAGATGCCCACCACTCCAGGTGCATCACCATCATCACTGCCCACGCACCAGTAGACACAAGTTGAACCCCTCTTAAGCATTTAAAGCTACAATATTGAAAAGGGCTTGGTGAGCACATACCTTTTTTTTCAATAAATGAAAACCTCTTTGGCCGAGCCTCATTTATATTGTATCTCAGATAAAACAGGTACACAAAACATCTCTTTTCAGACACAAGCTCTTAGAAGATCTTGGTACTCTGTGATTATTTTAATGAAATCCTTTTACAAGGATTATAGGTTATACACATCATTCATTTTTAACAAAATTCACTTAGCCTATTTCTAACAATTATTGGGAAGGTTGTGCAATAAATGGATTTACTTGTCAATCTTATGTAGTCAAGGCCTAGAATCAAATGAACATGTTTTAACCAGCATTCACAATGAGATTAATTCAGTTTCTACTTTAACAATATCAAATATGCATAACAGGCATTAGCTTTGGTTGAAACTCAAATAGTGCAGCAATGAACGCTGATGCATCGTTTAAAAATGCATGTAGGGATTTCAGCTGTGACTGCATATAGCATTACAAAAACTACAAAATGATAAGCAATACATTTTCAGCTGTGGTCATGAAGTCTGATTATGCACCTTTTTCCACTAGCAATGGTAAAGGCTTTGAAAGTAAAACAACATCAGTGAGCCACAAGAAGAGCTTGTAGCATAGCTTAACACTCTTTGAACAAAAGAGATCAATGGTTAACCTCTTGTCATGGTTAACAAAGCAGAGATTGATCCATAGCAAAGCTGTGTTTGTCCCCCTCCTCAGAAGGAATGGTGGATCAGGGCTCACTCTCACTTACACTGTCTGATCTCATCTATCCATCTCCGGGGTCACTCTTAACTGAAAGATGGCATTTTTCTAGTTTCCAGTTTATCTCTGCTTTATTAGATTGACTGGAGGGAACTTGGAGCAGGCGACGGGGCTAAGCCATAAAGATCATGAGTTGGATTCAAGCTCATGGTGTGCGTCTTAGCCTTGCCAGCCACCAGGACTGCACAGACAGATTGTCTCTGCCCTTATCTATTAATGCTATGGTTTTGTTTGCTCATCTCTTTTTCTTTGTTTTCTCTTTCTTTAATCTATCCCTTCTGTTTTTCTCTGCCCGTAGCCGGCCACCCTCTTTCCTCACTTACTGTATTCCCTCACCCATACTCTCATCTTTCTCTCCATCGCAGCAGATCTCAGTCTGTTTTTCTCCCAGGCTTATCAGCCTCTCTTATCAGCTGCTGCTGGTTCCTCTGAGCTTCCTGTACCTCATATCAGCCCAACTGATTACACTGTAGCAATACTTTACTTTCAAGAGGGTGGGGAGATGGGGGTTGTTACTGTCAGTGCATTGAGAATCCAGGTTAGTGAGGTACCACAGACACCGTAAGTATGGCCTCGAGTTCAGCAAGTAATGCTTCCCCTCTGATCTCAAGTAAGAACTGAACCACTTCCCTACATGCATACTCTGTGAATTACTAACAAAAGATAGAAGTTTTAAATGGGGATTGATTTGAGTGGAATGCCACAATTTGTCACGCTGTAAACTGCAACTGGCTCAGGTCACAGTGACTCTCGAGAGCTTTCTGCTCAGCCACTCGGTGGGTCTACTTAAGATTTGATAGATTTCCCATTATTTTTAGACAGCCATGATTGAGCACCAGGTAGCGCACAGCCTTTACTTTCAGCTTTCACTTCCTTTTATGAGAGAAAACACTATCCTGCCATGGCACATGAATGGTGAGTTAAACTACTGCCAAGTCCCACAGATGAATACTTATCCTCATGTGAAACACTCACAAAAATGTAATCAAGAAACCTTGGGCCGTGTTTCCAGCTCTTCATTTGGAAATCAGTCATTCGGTCTCAGAGAGGCTATGAACACTTGAACCGTGGCAGAGCACCAAGGATCGATGCCAAACTGTAATGCCAGGCAATAAGTGAGGTTATATTTGTCGTTTATTTGACGTTGAATGGCCCCATGGAAAATATGAGCAGACTTTATTGGTTTGTTTACGTGTGCCAACCTTACAGTCTATTCTGTTATTTTGCCTTGGCTTGTCTCAGCACACGTGGGCAGACTGAGCTAATTGACTCAGTTTGCTGTAATGTGGGGCCAGCTAACTTTGAGAATTTTAGCATTTACAAAAAAAGCAGTTGATGGCCTCAGACCAACATTTCCAACATTTGATTTGCAGTAGCGCTGGTTGATTTATATTGCCTGAGAAGTATTCTGTGTTATAGATTTGCTTGAGTCTGTGGCCAAAAAAGCAAAGACAATACTTTGTTTGCATTAAATACTTTGATTGATTTAAATTAATATAAGTGCTTTGTCCTTTGCTTTTGCCTTATCAAAACATATCTGCATATTTTTTTTTATTATAATTGGGATTCAACTAGCTCCCACATGGGCCAGTTATTCTTATCAAGCTTGGTTTCCTTATACAAAAAAGTTGACAAAATGCACTGCAGCAGCACTGGCTGACGTCCCATGGTGCGACAAAAGCAGGGACAGTAAAAAATCAGCCTTCGTCGAGTCATGCAGGAGCAAACATCTCAGTTGACTACTTAAAGGTTACCCACCTCGTCAGCTATAATGTAATGTTAAGCTGTCATCTGACCCATTGTTTTTAGCAAAGACAGAAAAAAGTTTATCTTTCTGACTCTGTCCTCACTCCAAGAGGCTGAATTAAAACCTCAGGCATTTAATAGAACAAAGCTAATTAACAAATTGGAGTGTTTGGTTTGGTCCTGAGTCATCAAGAACTGCCAGGGAAAAGAGATAAGATTGTTGTTAATATGGAAATAGGACTCAAATAAGTGGAAAGTTACTGGCAAATATGCTGCTAAACTGTTTCTTCAGCAAAGCAGAGGGTTAGGGGACAGAGGAGACACTAATCTGAGAACAGAAATCCTGGTGGATGCAGGTCTCAAGGCACAGGTGAGCTACCGCCCCAGGGTTCTCTGTATCACATGTTGACTCCCAGTGTATTTTTAGTGATATATTCCCCGGTACATTGGAGAAGGGTCAGGTGAACAGTTGAGTCAGCTAGAGGGAGTTTCACCTCACAGTCACGTTGCGTTCAGGTCGCATCTCTCCTCTCCACGGTTGATACCCCCTGTCTCTTTCTGTCTCTCTCTTTGTCTCTCTGTCTCTCTCTCTCTCTCGCTCTCTCTCTCCCACCCACCTCCTACCCGGACAATTACGTACACACGAAAGAATGAAAAGAGGTATTGTGCGCTGCCCAGTGCAAGCTGTGTGTGCATTTGTGTGTGAGTGTGTGTGTGTGTGTCAGTGGCTTGCTGCGCCAGGATCAGGCTACCTTTTCTGCACGCTAGTGCTCTGCAGCTATGCGGACACTGGAGCTTTGGCATGCCACAGCTGTGAGAGGAGCAGGGAATGCATTTTAACCAGTGTCATACTTACCAGCCTCCCTATATGTCATCTTCAAGTCTTCCCCTGTTCACACACACACACACACACACACACCACAGAGTGGGCTTTTACCATGCGAGTGGCATAACTCACTGTTAAAAACTCTTTTCCCCCAAGTGTCAGAGGATACATTTCAACATTCAAGCTAGTGCACAAATGGGTATAGTCCCTGCATAATGTATATTGCATCCTGGTCTAAGAAAATAGCACTGTATGTTACAGATTGCTTTATAAGGTAGGTTACCATGGTGTATTGGAACAGAACCCAGGACCACAATATGATTTCTGCTGCCATACCTGTCAGGCTGCACTGCTAGGGCTCTTTCAGTGATTTATGCAAGTGCATGACAACATGAGGGAAAACCTTACTTATTACAAACAGGGAAAGAGCACATTGTCATGTTGACTTTTGACGTACTCCATTGGGCCCTCAGCTTAAGTTTAGCGACAAAAATTTATATTCTCCAAGAAAACAAAGAAAACAATCATGACTTTGGTATTTCTGTATTTCTGTGTTTACTCAACTTATTACTTTCAGCGCTTGGTTGAGTAAAAGCCTCAGCACTCTGCTTCTTGGAAGACAGAGGATACTTTACTGTCGGCCATTGTTTTATTTGACTAGTTGTTCACACATATGGGGACAATGCTAGTTTTTCTTCACTGGTGATAACCTTTGTGTCTGATGCCTGCTAAGGGTTCACTTTGCCTGTCCACATATTCAAATGTCAGCTCTGATTGCTGGGCCAAAGCTTGAAGGCCAATCCATGCCCTTTTCCCATCCAGCGCTGATGAGGTACAATCTGATAAAACTCGACTCATTCAGCTGCTAGCGTGCACGCTGTTCTGGATGCACTTCATCTCTGTCAGCCTGTCTCTCTGTTTGCCTGTCTGTGTACCTACTCGCCTATCCTGTCCCATCCTATCTTTTCCTCTCCTGTCTCCCTTTTATATATGTATCTGCCCTGCCAGAGAGCCTGCTTACACCTCTGTCCTCTGGCACCAGTGTAACACTAGTCCACCTTGCTGGTGGCACATCCGCCGGGCTATGCTTGTTGTATACTTGAGCTCCAGTCTGACCAGTAACCTTTGTTGCATGTCATCCTCACTCTCATCATGGTTCTTGTCTCTCTCCACTGCTTCATCTTTAATGAAAACAAGTGAAACCTCCTTAACACTGGTTAAATCTTCGCCAGGTGTGAGTATCTTGGCAAATGAAACTAGGAGGATGATGACAAAATGAAATTAAATGCAGCTTAATGAATATACTGTGGATCGGAAATTTATGTGATGTTGCTTCCGTATACACTATCTCTCAAAGCTATTTTCCCTGTGGCGGTTTTAATTGCAGAGAAATGTGAGATGAAAAAAAAAACTATCTACCAATACAACTGCAGTGAGATATCACAGGCATTTCAGACACGTACAGTTCACCAAGGACCCAATAAAAAAAATCCTACAGTGTCAAAGCATAAATGCAAAAATCAGTTTAATAGGTTCATTGCCAGTGTACATGGCTGTCTGTCAGCTTCCCTTTCTGTGGTCTTTGTCTCTTCACTTCTTCCTCGCTGTTCATCCAGTGCTGTAAATGTGTGCTGTGCCCCTCTCCCTGGCCCTTCTCCACCTGCCAATCAGTCGGCATTATCCCTGGCATCTTGTGGCTGTATAGGCACGCGGGGAATTGAGTATCCTTTCTCTGGAACCATCAGTCCTGCTGGCGGAGAACAATCTGTGTTCAATAACCCTAAAGGGCATACACTGCTGCCAAATCACAGCACTCTCTATCTCTTAGAAATTCAGGGCACCCACCTAGATAGGTGCGTGCTTGCGTGTGTGTGTGTGTGTGTATATGTGTGTGTGTGTGTGTGAGAGAGAGAGAGAAAGGGCGGGTAAAAAGATTTTCACTCATACAGTATGCTCCACCTCATTGGTAGATATCTAAACCTCTACATCAGGCTGTACTACCACCGGTTTGTGGAGCCCATTTAGGTTCTCTGACAATTAGTAGAAGGAAGGAAATACTGATCTGATCTCTGTGTGTCTGTGAAGGTTTAGAGGTCTGAGATGTAGTCTGTAAATGCTGATAAGATTCACCTCTCCTTTACTTTCCCTCTCTATCACTCTATAATCATTTATGAGAGCGGAGACAGACAACTTCTCTGTGTTTTGTAACTGCATGTGTACAAGCACATACTACTTAAATTACAGAAAATGTGTGCTGTGGATTAAGTTTGGGCGGGTTACATCCTTGACTGTCAGTCCTTCCTTCTTTCTCTTGGCAGTGCCGCTCTGCTAAATGGAAAAAGGAGCTCAGTAAAGGAGGCTGGTGTACAAGCCGGTGCTGTGTCACTGCCGGTACGTTTTTTCAGAAACTGTAGAAAGATTAGCATTTTCTGTAACTCCTCAGGGTGTTAACTAAATGCATATGCAAGATAATTTTCCTAAAGAATGCATTGCCAGTCCAGAGACCATGTTGATGTGGTTCAGAAAAGCTTTTATGATAAATTGAACTCCTGCCTCGTGGCTCCAGCAAGGTAGACCAGAAAACTTCCGCTCTTCCCCCAATTAGCTGACTCTTTGACTCTTTCTATTGTGTCTGCAGGCAGCTGAATGAGTGTGAAATGAGCGCAGCTTGCATTCACTAGATGAGGGCATGATTCACTGCCAGAGAATATGTTGTAAATTGGCTGCTGACTCAATATGTTTCGCTAATGTTTTTGTCCAATAATGACCAAGTAGTGCAGAGCCAGTGTTGAGAAAACAGGCATTACTTTTTGCGTCCAGTTTCTCAAATTGTTGTCAATGTGCAGTTTGCGTCTGACCCTCCAAATCAGCGCCCCCCAAAAATAATATTTTGGGACAAATTTTATTTATTTATTTTTGTAGATAAAAGGGGACATGTTCTCTGAGAAGCTTTTCAGTGCAGGAGTCGGATGGTGCAGCAGCAACTCTAGCACATGTTCTCTCTGCTGTTTTTCTCTGCACATGGTTTTACAGTATGCCCAAAGGATGCAGCTTTAACATTGCAAGCTGCTGTTCTACTGTATTACACCGTACTGTACTGCAGCTACCTGGCTCTAGGGAGAGACTTGCATCACTGACTGTACAGAGGACTGTGAGACGAGAGAGGGATGAAGGTAAGGAGAGAGTGAAGGAGAAAGACAAAGAAAAGGGAGAGATTACTGAAGGCCCAGGGGACTTTAGAGAGATAGAAGAAGAGTGGTGCTCGATACACACAACAGGGTAAGGAGGAGAGGAGGTATAGAGAGACGCAGATGATGTCAGATAGCAGTGAAAGGCCCGAGGCTTCTGCATTGAGTTTGGCCTGAAAGCGAGTAAGCTTTCTCACTCTCCTCGTCTGTCTACCTGACTCTCTTTCTCTCTCACACGCACACGCACACACACACACACACATACACACACACACACACACACATCCAGAGCACTACCTCT
>OMLB01003740.1:6521-34789 GCA_900302555.1 Myripristis jacobus
CGCAGCCGCCGATAAAATAAATAAATAAATGACTAAATAATAACCTTTGATGGTTTATTGGCATGGATGGAAAAAGTTGGTCGAGGCGTGAGCGGCATGCGAGCTCATTAATCTACACAAAATGAATAATTTACATGCAAATATACCTGGGGAGTTGATCAAACTGCTGCAAACCAGGGCTGTGCTCCACGTTTACTGTCAGTATACACATTTTCAGCAAAATATAATTTATAGTATACATTATGTATACATATGAATGCATTTCTAGTACTTAAAAGTGATGATGGATGTCATACTGGTTAGGGAAATGTTGCCAGTCTACAATGGACCAGTCTACGTTGCATATTGCATCGCATAATGCAAGGCAACTGTCATCATTAGGGGTTATTTTCATGGAAAAATGGTGGATCGTTTTTATAATGCCCTGCAAAAGTTATTAAAACAATAATTTCTTACTTTAATTTTCGATAAAGTGCATTTATTTTTGTCTTTGCATGTTGTCTGAGAATAGTAAATGTACAATGACCTAATCTGAATTGACATGTTTGCTAATGTTCTTGCATCAACTCAATGCACGCAATGAATATTAACATAAACCCCCTGTACATAATGGAGCTAGGAATCTATTTGTAATCACATTAGTCAGCTAACCAATCACTGCAGTACACTAGTATGTTATTTAATATATACTACGTAGGATATAGTATACAGTTTGTAGTAAATGATTTCAAACGCAGCCCGGGTTGACGGTGCAGAGAAAGTTGGAAAATTTGCAGGACTGGCACATCAAGTCAAGGTCAAACATCAAGTCAGCTCTCAAATATATTGTACAGCAAATCCTTTTCAGTCGCTTTCGCACAACTCACAGACCTCCGCAGGGTAGGGAGTTTCTAACCGTGCTTAAAAGAAGAGTCTGAACTTGCCAAAAAGGGGGGGAGCAGATGGAGTCGAAAACGGCATTTGGCCTGGGAAAATACTGTTCGGCGCCCTATTTGAAGAGGCCGGTTGAAGATTGAGACGGCGTAGCTGGCGTGTGGAAGGTAAGCTGAACCGAGCGAGATTTCTTTTACATCTCATCGGTGCGCTTGTTGCCTTTTGTTTTTCTGCCTCTCGGCTCCGGTTTTCAGACGGGACGGAGGATGAAACGACGACAAGCGCCGGCGAACATGGCAGAAATCACCGCTGGCGGCAGAGTCGATACGAAACGCGTCGGTCAGGGCGCAGAGAGACAGACAGAGACGTACGTTTGGTTCGGGGTAGTGGAAGAGACAGGCCGAGGACAGACAGACAGACAGACAGACTTAAGGGGGTTTATTTCTGTTTCAACAACCTCCCATACACACTCACTGACTGGATCCTCAAAGACACGGGAAAAAACGTGTCTGTCATGAGTTCAGCATTGAGCTCTAGTCTTTAGTCTAACAGGAAACATCCACAGACTCGCATTATTTTACAAGACAGCTGTTGAACCCAAACGAAAACATTCAATTATTTCAGTGATTTATTACGTGTGGCACAATGTATGAAAAAAATAAAACTCTTGGCAAGGAAATGCAACAGAATTTTAAAGAATCGGAGACAGGAGGAGGTTAAAAAAACAACAACAAAACAAAAGACTCCAGACAAAGTTCAGCCGAGGGGCTTTCGCAAAGAACATGAGGCAAAAAAAAAAACAAAAAAAACAAAAAACTCAAAAGTCCCGGTGCCAAATTCAAGAGGCACCTTTGAAAAAAAGGGCGAATGAGGCAGTGGCAGAGGCAGAATTACAACTTAAGCCTCCATGTTTTTTATCCATAAGGAAATGCATGTCCTGTAGCTAGAACACACACACACACACACATAAAACAAACAAACAAACAAATGTAAACCTCACTGTATGGCACTGTAAAGTCTATCTAACCAGCCTCGGTTGAGGTTAAGGAGCTTATTTGTTGAAAAATCTAACTCAAGTTGTTGAGTGACATTTTTACACTGAAAGTTTTTTTTTTTTTTTAATATATATATATTTCAAAAGAATCAGTTTTAATGGCCATCTGTGCTTATGCATACAAGGAACTCCACTCTGCTTCACAGTGGACTTTCGTGCTTCCCGTACATACATCACACAAATAATGGGCAGAAAAACACAAGAAATAAATAGGAATAATAAAAAAAAGAATAGTGGAAGGAAGAACGCATTTCATCTTTTTTTTAAGGTTATGTTTTTTGTGTCCCGGGCCGGATTTCAACCCAAGCCGCGGCGGCTAAATTAGCCCCAGCGATGGGCGGCGTGCGGCCTGCTCTGCGTGGCGAGCCACCGGGGCGCCCCTACATATTTTAAATTTTAATCAGTGCCATCACCGCCAAGATACGGTATATTAATATAAGACACTGAGGCGGTAATAAGCTACTCAAAAGCGGGAGCGTGCGCCGGAGAGAGCCTCACAGACAGAACAATAACCTGCCGCTTCGAGGTCGGCTTATCAAAGGTGGCGTACAGTTTGTGGCGGCTGCAGGAATAATTCCCCGCGCTGAGGTTATGCAATTAAACGCCAGTGCCAGGATTTAAGTGTGTGGTTCTGAGGCCTTATCAGCTATAATAACACACTTAAAACGCTATAACTTTTTTTTTTTTCCCCCCCAGTAGTATCTCTGTGAGTCTTCAGAATCTGTTATTTTCTCATTTCGCCGAGCTGTGTGTTTGCGTCGCATGACACCACCAAAGGGATGAATTCAAAGCCATTACCTCTCAAATAACCCTCAAACCTTAACGAGTTTGAGCAAGACTCTTGACAGTTTTGCGGGGATGTATGTGAGATTACATGCATGATGAAGCACCTTTGTTTTGTTTTTTTTTGTGTTTTTTTTGTTTTTTTGTTGTTGAAGTGCCTCTTTAAAATTCAGCCCTTGTCTCCGAGAGCCAATTGCTTGTTCTTTAGAGTGGTAATTATCCCATGATTGTTGACTGATTATGATGCTTTACAACAATGCGGCTGATTATAATTTCGGAGTATTGCCTGGTTAAATGGCCCATGATTTTGTTGGCCCGTGCAGTAATCCGAGGTTTGATCATCGCGCGGATCGCGGTGTGAAGTGTTTTCACGTAAACACATTTGATATGAGACCCGCTGACTCGACAAAAGGTTAACCTCGCATGAAAACGACGGATTTGCTGAAAGGAGCGCCCGGTAATTTCTCTCCTGCGGTGAAGTTGCGGCGAGTTACAGTGGAAGTTTCTTTTGCTTCCTACCTGCGTCAGAAATTTCCAGGCGTCATGTTTGACACTCGAGGGATTTCATAATCAGAGGTAAGTTGCAACAACAACAACAACAACAACAGAGACACTTATGACTCTCATGCTGACTTATGACTTTCAGAATTTCGGAGACGATTCCTGACTCTGACACCGAGGTTAAGAGTCAACACTTTTTCCAAATTTATTATTTTTTTTCAACCCCGGAAAAGTGGAAGCTTTCCAGCGGTGCTGAAATCGGGCCAGCTTGGGATCAGGGTTCAAACAACGGGCCGGAGCTCATCCTGTGTTGACAGCACCGGGAGGAGCAGCAACAGCCGCTTTTCAATTCAGTCCAGTTTAATACAACTTTATTAAACCCCGAGGGGGGGATTCAGTTTTGGAGCATCAGTCAACAAGACACAGACACAAATATATAAAAATAGAATATAAGAAGTAATATGGAAGAAAAGAGGAAATGTATAAAAGAAGCAGATGTATAAAAGAGCTATCCATAACATAACCGTGACAACAAATAATCTGATGTTAGCTGGCTAAATAAAACTTGGGTTGATGGTGAAATTTGCCAAGTGACAAGCAAAACGATAAACATCTGCAGAAGCAAATTTATTACCAGCTGTTTATCACCATGATATACCATTTTAGTGTAACTATGGTAATCTTGTGGTAATTTTCATGTAATTTAATTTCAAATATATATATCTCTATTTATTATGTATAATTTTATTAAAACTTTTTTCAGTCATTTTCATTTTCATTTTCAATTTTTTAATTAATTTTTTGGGTAATTTTCTGGTAATTCAATTAGACAGCTGATGGACACCATCAAGTGTCACATGTTTTGACCTTTAACCTCCATTAACTAAATTAGTGGACTCCAACCTGCGGACGGGGAAAAGCGGAGCAAGATGGTTTCCTCCAATCAGGTGACGGCGCCAGGTGAGCAGCAACCTTGATTATTTTTTCAAAACTGTCATTTCTTTGCTTCTCCTGTCAGT
Source organism: Myripristis jacobus (assembly GCA_900302555.1). Lineage (NCBI taxonomy): Eukaryota > Metazoa > Chordata > Actinopteri > Holocentriformes > Holocentridae > Myripristis > Myripristis jacobus. The sequence goes on from OMLB01003740.1 coordinate 10,752, forward strand.
GTTGGTGTTTGGACAGCTGTACAAGCCGTGTCACGAGCCAGAGAAAACACTCAGAGGCGTTGTACCAAAAAATAATAACCTCCGTGGAGAAACCTGTGGTTCTTTGCCGCCGCATTGATCATTATTTTTTGATAGAGGGCCACCTCATTGTGGTTTAGGCACATATTTGAAGTGTGGTAAAAATGTGTCACAGATTTTAGTTTTAGATTGTTTGCACTAATGCAAAATGCAGTGGGTTTTATGGTGGGTGAAAAGGTTTAATCATCATAAAGTGGCTTGACATTAGACGGAACATTTATTAAACTTTTATGAAAAAGTTTCATACTGTGGGCTTTGAGCAGTAAATTATGTGAGTAGGATTTCCATCAGGGAGACAGGAACGCTCTTGTCTGCCGCGGCTCCACTCCAGGATCTGGGCCAATTGATGGGTGTACTTTTGTGAGAAAATCTTTCCTAGGGTAGCTTAAAGCAATCTGCTCAGTGGTGCATAGCCAGCATTTGGTTTTATGTTCAGCAGACATACATTATGTAGTTACAGGACTGCAGTAGCCAGAAACATCTCAGTCAATTTTGATGCAAATTATAGCCTCCTATTACAGTGAAATATCTGCATTAACCCATAAATGCAGATATTTACGAGTCTACGCAGTTTGGTGTGAAAGGGTTTATTATTTCAGGTTTGGTCCACTTGTTGGAAGGAAAGACCCGGCACTCTTTCAAGCAGAGTGCAAAAACCAATTATTTCAGATGTTCATGCAATGACCCAGCCGCCGTCTGCAGTGTTTCCCCCAATCCCTGCCTTGCTAACTCCCACAGAAGGCCTGTGAGCCTGCAGGCCTTCGCCCCAGCTGAGCACTCAATTCATTAGGCTTGATCAAACTGTCAACTGTGCAGCGGTCTGAAGCCGAGGCTCCCTGAACACACCCCAGTGAAGGTCAGGAATGACGAGAATATCGATTTGCAGGCAGAAATGGAGGCATACAGCAATCTCATCTCACTCCTGTATTCTCTGCTCATCATCTGTCACCGCAGGGAGTCATTGTTCAATCATTTGTTTTATCGTGATACAAGGCCAGAGCTCCTGCCTGCTCCTCCCCTCCACTTCCCAACGATGCTTCTTATGATGTGTTACTGATTATATTTAGTTTATTTATTTTGACACATGAGGAAATGGCTTTTCCATGAGTGTAGACGGTAGAAAAATGCACAGTGACTGTAAAGAAATAATGTAGTTACAACATACGGCACTACATCCTTACATCTGCTCCGGTCTATGCAGTGAGAGCTGTGGGAAGCACAAGTACACTCTTAAATCTAATGGTTCATTGGGGTTCATCTAAAATCCAGAGAGATCCATTCAGCATCTTGGGGTTCCTAACTAGGAAAAGAAAAAAAAGCAAGCCTTCCCGCAAGCCCTTGATTATTTTGATCAATACATCCTCACTTTAAAGGAAAGAATATTTTCCATATAAATGAACGGCCTTATTACTGCTTCCCCCGACTGATATACTCTAACACAATGATGATTCAGCCTGTAGTCAGCTCACAAAAGCTTTTATATTCACTGCTCTGAATACAGTAGCTGTTTGCTGGGGATAACATGGTTTAAATAAAGAGATGAAGAAAAAGAAGAAGAAAAAATGAACATCACCTACAGAAACTCCATCAACAGAGAATACAAGGAGAAAAATGTCAGAGTTCCGCCCACACCGTTTGATTGACAGGTGATCTCTGCAAAGTGCAGATTATTAACACCGCGGCAGTGGCTGCTACAAATGTCAAGGGCTGTTGCGGAGTACCACTTTAAATTATAGCCTAATTATAGTCTACTCGTGTGCTTTTTTTTCCACACATTAATAGTTGGTTCAGTCAGAGACACTTCGGTCAAGGAATTCACATTGAAAACGGTGATACAGTTACATTCGCTCAGCTCGGCTTCAAGAGTGCATCAAAGAATTCCTGCAGCATCAAGAATACACTGAAAGCAATGAACCCCTCTGCATAGTGACTCATAACAATCGTAGCGGGCATCATAAAGATTACAGCTAGCCAGCATTTTTTTGAAATTAGCAGGAGGATGTTGGGGCAGTGGACCGGCATGGCATGACAACAAGCAGCGTAAGGGCAAAAACTGAGCGCTTCCACAGACCTCTTTAGACGCTAACACGAGTGGGATTGGATCACTAGTCGGCCGGGCTGATTTGCTGATTGCCAGCTGGATGTGTGAGACAGCTGATAGCCGATCAGCTGTGGCGCTCGCCGATTTCAGAGCTCGACCAGAACTAACTCGATGCTCCATCTAACCATCTATCCCTGGGCAATATCCTTAGTGAGCCTTGCCTGGTATCAAGACGGAGTCAACTCATTTCGCTCCGTTTTCACCCTCAGCCCGACGTTGCCTTCACTCTAACCGATTTCCACAGGGGAAGGGGATTCAATTTTCCCCAAACCAATTGCTAAAAAACGATGTACCCGCCTGGATCTAAGAGTGGAGTGGAACGAAATAAAAACTAATGATGTCAGGTGACGTTGAGAAGACAATGCCGCCTATGTAAAATAAATGCAATCATGGGGGTATTTTATCATGCCACAGCTGAATTGAGCAACACCATCGACCTGTAGATTCACTCTAAACTTTTTCAAGTGAATATGTGATTCGCAGATCTGGACTCAGGCTATTGCGAACCGCTTTATTTTGCCCCACAACTGTAGCTTTGCATCTGAAACCAAAAGTACAGTAAACACATTCATGAGGGTTCCTGAACCTTTTCCAAAGAGATTTTTTAAGAAATGCCTACAGGTGCAATGAGAATAAGCTCAATAATTCCTCAAATTTCTTATTCAGTCATGTATATAGTGACATTCACTGAGGCTGTTCCAACTCAAATCCAGTAAAAAACAACAAAAACAACAGCAAAACAAGCATGCTGTCTTTGTATAGGGGAAAGCAAAGATTGGAGCCCCTATAGTGAATAATAGGCTGGTTCAGTCTCTCCTTCATGTGGAAACACAAGCCTTCCCTCAGGCAGGATTTATGAGTGGCATCCAAGGAATCTATCGATGCAGCTACTGGATACTGTAGCACCACTGGCAGATGAAAATCTTGAATCTCCAATAAGTCAACTAAAAAATAAAGTCCAAGTTCAAGCTTATTTAGAGCCCTTTATCACTGTTATGGTCTCAAAGAGCTTTACAGACAAAGAGTGTGAAGTAAACACAAATGACACCCCCTGACCTCAGCCCTTATTGTAGGCAAAAAACAAACAAAAAAACAACAGAAGTCAAAAAGTGGATAAATGGAGGAATTTTAGGAAGGATCTCAAACAGAGGGAATCCTCTTCTAGGTCAGACAGGAGTGTAACGGCTCTCGAGCGGGAAATTACCACCTAAATCAAACACAGTCAATCAGCAGTTTTAAGGCATGCTTACACTGAGCATTTTAAAAAAATGCCTAGAGCATAGTCAGGTAGATTAAAAAACAAAGGTCTATATCAGATCCTGCTTTTTTTTTTTTTTTTTTAGCCACACTCAGCAATGGCAAAGAGGAGCTGAAGGAAAAGAAGCTGTCCAGCAAACACTTACCTGATTCCCAAGATCCCAAGATCTGATTCCAAATATTCTCTTTGTACTTTGCATCAAAATATCTTCTGCTTGACATATCAAACACCTCCTTGTGATCGCTCACCAATCAAACCAGTTTCTCAGCCGGGACTTCGGCATTGCTGCTCCCCTCTGTGTTTTCCGGTATCCAGTTGCAGCCTTTTCTTTCTGTCATGATAAAATAGCGATTCATGTCATGGCGTGTTTTTGTGACAAACTGAACTTGTTTCAACAGAAAAAAAGGAACTCCAGCAGACTTTGTTTTTTTTTAGAAACACCACTTTCTTGGCATTTAAAGGAACAATCAATAAATATGGACTCTGTAGTAAAATCTAGACCATGATGTCTTGATGAACCGTCTGAGGAATCATGTTGGCATCAGTGATGTGACGCTGGACTGGTCCTTCTCAGTGATGCTTGGTGATGCCTCCTCTTCCTGTGATCCTTTCTTTTGTGGGGTCCCCCAGGGGTCCATTCTGGGTCCTCTCTTGTTCTTGATTTACATGCTACCCCTCATGCAAATTATGTGTAGCTATGATATCAATTTCCACCCAGCTATATGTCCTGTAACAACCTGGCACTACTGTTATTTCACAAATCATGTCCTGTATTACAGAAATCAAAAACTGGATGTCCTGAAATTTTCTGCAGTTGAATGTTTTCCAAATTAGAGGTTATTATTATCACCCCCCGACCCCAGCACTTGCAGTGTTAACAATTTCTCCTCTAGTCTGGGTGCCTTTTTAATAATGTCTGAAAGAGGCCTGCAACCTAGGAGTGATTTTTGACTCAGAGCTGTCTTTTGATGCTCAAGTGACCAAAGTGGTGCAGTCCTGCTTCGCCCCAACTGAGACAGCTGACTAAGATTAGGTCATCCCTTTCTCCTGCGCATTTTAAAAAGGTCATCCATGCTTTTATTACTTCCAGCCTTGATTATTATAATGCACTCTATTCTGGTATTAGTAAGAGGAACATTCAAATATTGCAGTGGATACAAAACACTGCTGTCAGGCTTTTAACACGTACTAAGAGTTGCACCCACATTACACCAGTCCTTGCTGCTCTTTACTGGTTGCCTGTGAGTTTTAGAATTGATTTTAAGATTTTTACTGCTTGTTTTTAAGGCACTGAACGGCCAGGCCCCTGCCTTTATCTGTGAACTTTTGCTCCTTTATGAGCCTGATCGCTGCCTGAGATCCTCCAGCAGGGATCAACTACTGGGCCCTAGATCTCGGCTTGTCACCCAGGGGGACCGGGCCTTTTCTGTTCACACTCCTCCAAACTCAGAATCCTCTTTTAAATCTCTTAAGACTCACTTTTATCATTTGACTTTTCTTAACCTAACATGGCCTCTGCTTAAATTATTCTATTGTGCACTTTGTAACCCCTGTTTTAAAAAGTGCTCTATAAATAAAGTTATTTTTATTAGTAGTAGTAGAATAGTAAAATCTAGTAACAAGTAGCACTACAGCATCATTGGGCAATAATATCTCTTCCGCCACAAGTCTCAGCCTTCCGTCCCTGTCAGATAGAGTGGCCTGGAGAATTTATGAGCTTGCATTTCACAACAGTAACTGGATTAGCCAGCTAGTCAAGTGGAATTACGGTCAACGTCTCCTGAAATGTCAGTCCAAGAAGTAAAGTATTGCTTTATGGGTCGGGCCAAATGTCTGTCTCTCCAAGTTGTAGACGTGTTAGCTACCCAATCACTTAACCACTGACTACAAACTTGCACGGGAAGACCTGAGCACCGTCCGTAATCCCTGGGGGTGCAGAGATCTTTAGCGAAACAAAGAGTAAAAAAGACATAAGAGCAGCTTCTACCCCACAGCCATACGAGAAGCGAACACTGCCAAACACTGACACTGATTGTTTGGGACCCACATGATAACTATCTGCATTACATTACTACAGGAACATTTATAAAACACTGCACAGTATATGCAGACACTACTTAGTGTATGTGCAATTCATCGAGTGCAGTTTTCTGGTTTCAGCTGCTAAAAAACTCTATTTTCTATCGTATTTTTTATCATGTCTATATATGTATTCCTAACTATGATACTGCACATAGGGCCACTACAGCTCTCCAATTGCTGCTAATAGCTTGTACCTTATTATATTGTTTATATCTTTTGTTTATAGGTAGAGAAAATAAATATATTTTTACATATATTTTTATATTTTACTTATACATTCGGCAATGTAAATAGTTCTTTAGTGTAACTCTTAGTTTTTACTATTTTCTATTTTAGTTAGTTTGGACTCTTCTCATTCCCACAGTAAAGCAGGACATTCGGTTTGGAAGCCTGGATTTTCTGCAGCCATTGGGATAACAGTGGAGTGACTACCATTGATCAACATCACTTGCAAACCCCACCTGATATATTATGGCCGTTTTGGGGTGCATATTACTGATTTTACCATTAGCAGCTGCTTCTTGTAGGACTTCATATAAAAACAGACAGCTTAGAAAAAAAACATGCCCTGTGTGAGCATGCCCCTATCTTCAAATTGATGACCACATAATTTCTATAACTTTATCACAGGCTTTTAAAAGGGTCTCACGGGCTGCAGGCTCATAAAACTTCCCCTACTTTACCCCTGTAAAGATCCATATAAACTTTCAGGTCAAGTGAAAAAAAAAAAAGCCTTGAATCCTCCAAACTCCATTTGGGAGTTACAGGGTTTTTCTGCTACGTCGGCGATAGAATGAGGCCAGGTGGTCACCATGCTAGCAGGCAGGATTGGGAGCCATGGAGAAGAGCCTAATAAGATGATGGATGCCTCGCTTGCAAAAAGCCCTACTTCAGGTGAAGCAGAGAAGCTAAGGTATGGATTGGGGGGGAAAACGGTCTTCGCATTGTTCTTTGTTCTCCTTCATGGCAGGTGATTTACAATGGAAACCGAGGCAACTATGATAGGGAGGCTTAGTTTAATTGAAGTTCTCTGAGTATCTATCATCATCCTAACACACACCAAAGGACTGTGGATGAGGAAGGATAGCCTTGTAGCAGCTTAGAGTTTAAAAGAATATAGGAGGCCTGCCATTTTAATGACAGCAACACTTTGTTAAGCTTGCCCTCACTTGCACAGTGTTTCATTTGTGAGGCCTACAGAGAATGTATAACCTTATTAGATATAGAGGTACTTGGAGGAGATAAGCATAAACCTCGTAGCAGAATTATTCACAGAGATTAACTCACTTTAATCCTCCTGGAGTTCAACAGTTGGGAATTTTGTAGGGGTAATAAAGTTTTTAATGCATCCATACATTTTTATGTGCAATATGGAGAGGAAAGCACATCACTTACACATGGCTTTAAAACTTAAAAATACTAATTAATACTTAACATTCCTATTAGCTGATTAATGATTATTCAGTCAAATGCCTGCTTACAGGAGCATGGCCAAAGAGGGAAAACAGGGGAGTTTTTAGACTTCACATCATGGTATATATTCTCTGAGTATTGACAGAGAAAATTATTAAAAAAAAAATTCAGTCCCTGGGGTGAAATAAATTTCTGGCTGCTGAATCCATCTAAGGCTCGATGGATTTGAATGCTATTCATGGCATTCAGTTAGTCCTCTCCCACTCTCTCTGCCTCCACTGCAGCATGCCATGTACTGTATAAAAAATAAAATACTTCAGGGGGGCACATGGCTATAGTCTGTGGCCTCACTGTGCTTGTGTGCGGAGTGGGATCTGCGTTCGGGCTCATGAGAAAAGATCTCTTATCTGGACCAGCAGATGAACCGTTCTCAAAACCGCACCAAAATAATCAAATGCCAAGGTGAATTTACGCGGCTGCCTCAATGGTGGATTGTATTGTGTGAAATCCCTCTGGGAAACAAGCCAAGGCAATTGGCATTTATTTATTGGGAATGAAGGATACTGGAAGCACCGGCAGTGCTGTGGTGAATACCATAGCAGGTCAGGGCCAAGCGGGTAGTTTGCGAGTGGGAAGACACAGTGTCACATAAAATATCGAGGGACTTTAGACTGGGGCAGCGCGGAGATCCAGCTCCGGTTTTCTTCATCACCCAATTATCAAGGCACGGAGGAGAGGAGAGAGGCACGGTAAAAATAGCAGACCCTTGCTTGTTCTTCTAGGCCAGCACAGCACTGTCTCAGATTACTGCTCAGCGACAGCAGGCTGATTAAGTGTTTCTGCATCTGTGCTTTGAAGAGACAGACAGACAGAGAGACACAGAGAGAGAGAGAGAGAGAGAGAGAAAAGTTTTTGAGGCAGAGCAAGAGAGCATTTGAATTTAAAATGAGGTGTTGGAGCCAAATTAGAGGACTCGAAACAGGCATCATTCTGGGCATGAAAACAACCGCAGCTTTCAGAGCAAGAGGAAATGAGGAGCAAAATGAAACAAAGCAAAACAAGACAACGGCTTCATGACGAGGCGTACAGTATGTTGTCTGCCTGAGAGGACTGTTGTGAGTTTGGGGCTGAACATGGAATAAATTAGTCCTTGAGAAAAATACACGGGGTGCAGATGAAGTGGCCGATGAGAATGAAACTTCTTAATTCGGGTCACTGGACTGAAGCATAAACAAGGCTCCGTGGCGCTCAGGGACCAGAGAACAGATGTTTTGGTGCCCTCTGGTTTAGGAAATACAGCAACAGAGGATTCACATCACTGGACACGACTCCTCTGAATCTAGTTTTGGTTTATTTTCGGATGCTCAGTTCATCACCTTCGTGGTCTGATTATCAAGGGATGAGAACTCAGATTAAAATTTGCTTTAGGATGACTTCATGAACAGTGATAAAATTAATTGGCCACATTAAGTGATAACTGACAAGCGCTGATAAAACCCCTTCGCTTCCTCTGAGGACCCGCCAGCTGTGAATTGAGCTAACAGCTAATACCATTGCTGCTGTTACTTTATTAATTTAAACTCCAAGGTTTTTCTACACCCCCTCCCCCACCCCCCGCCTTGCTCAACCTAATGAATTGTGTGGTGATAAAGAACAGCTGTTGTTCGCCTGACTGATTTCTGAGGCAAATGTTTACCAACTTCACTTGTCAAACACCGCTCTTGTGCTATGAGTTTGGAGAAGCAATTAGCTTTTTGATTAAAAGTCCATCAGAATTAACGAGCAAGCAAGTGCATTCAAGCAAGTGCAAAGTCGTCAACACTTCAGTCCAGTGGACAGATGTGAGAGCTGGAGAGAAGGTCCGGCGAAATTACCAAATATACAGCAAGGCACGGGTCCAAAGTCCAATCTTCATAGTTCCGCATGATTTGTCTCCCTCTTGTGGGAATAAATTAATTGCTGGTTGGGAAAAAAAAAAAACACTTCCGGGTCGCGATCAGTCTTCCCGTTCAACGACAAATACTCAAAGAGGGAAAAAATTGATGTAAAAAACGTTTTAAAATGCCAGAATCATGTAATCATCATTCACGGTGTATGGTCACGCCACAGTTTCAATTCTAATTCTGTTACAATTCAATTACAAGTACAATAGCAAACACATCAGTAAGGTCAGCGGTTCAGAGGGAGGGTTGCCATGGACACCGCAAGTTTACATTGTCCACAATAATGCAAAATGCTATGCTAAGGAATAATGAAGTTTTAAGTATCTTTATGCAAACGTATTTTGGGATTAGACTGAATGTAATGAATGTTTATTTCTATGTAAAAGCTGGCATGTTGGTGACAATATAAAACAGTCAATATAAAAATGTTTTCTGAAATCATGAAGCTTAGGGCCCAGCTGGCCTGGTGGTGGCGCTGTGGTGGGCCAAGGAGGTTTACAGGCAACATGGTGGCTTGTTGGTTATGAAACTTGGTGGTTCACAGCAAGAAGGTCCTGGGGTCAAATCCTTGCTGTGGCAGGGCCTTTCTGTGTGGAGTTTGTGTGGGTTTCCTGTGGGTGCTCCCGTCTCCCCACCATCAAAAATTTAACTCTTAATTTAAAAATTTAGTTAAAAATTAAAAAATAGTTCATTTCTTGTCAGTGCTCCTGACCAAGGTACTGGCACAGAAATGGACTTGGTCTCTTGGGTGCTGCACACCAGCTGCCCACTGCTTAGGATGGGTAAAAATGCAGAGAAAGCATTTCCCTATTAGGATCAATAAAGGTCAAAGCATTATTCCCCTAAGTTTCATCCAGAAATAGCACATGGACGGATGAAGTCCAGTCCATAGTCCATCCCTAGATCTTGCATCATGGAGGGCAATGGTTTTGCATTTCTTGAACATGAATAGGAATAATTTGGGCCACATTCACAGTAAAAGCACATTCCGTACATGCTTATGCATTTTGTGACAGACAAATACAATCACAACCACTGATGAGACATCAAAGCAAGACCAATATGGTCCTTTAATCAGAACCAGAGGTGAAACTTTTGCAGAAAGTCAGCAGAGAGCTGTACAAAGTTGCGAGTGCTGAAGTGGGCCATTCTTGAGCGGGATGAGGCGTTGTCCCTTCAGGACAGCAGCCACAAGAGCTCTCAGCAGATACATTTCCAGAGCAGCCCTCGTCCGAGTGAGTAATTATTCTGGGGTGGCTGGGTCTCTCTGGGAACGGAGGATCAGAGATACTGTAAAGGATAACCTAATGTAGGAACAAGCTGAAGGCTAGACCAGCGCCCTTGGGACCTTGTAAAACGCGGCTTTGTGACACCAAGGAATACTGTCCACAAAGCTGCTTCTTCCAAAGCACTGAAGCCTTTTGCAGGGCTTTAAACACTAGAACGGCCAAGCCAGAGCCGTTTTGAAATTTGAATTTTAGCACTGAAATATCCCATATCCCAAATTTTATGTGCAAACCAGTATTGTTAGATTTTTTAAGCCATTGAAGGAAATAACAGCTATAATAATGTCAGTCTCCTTCAATGATAGCGTGTTGGCCCTCTCCCAGCCAGCCAAAATCCACTGGAGTTTCTAGTGCAAATATGGTAGAGAGTGGATATGCCTCTGTCCAAAGAAGTGGTGAACCCTGGGTCTTTTCTCTTTGAGCATGCTCTGGCTTTTTTTTGTGCAGCCGCTCCAGGCACTTCAAGCTGAAAATATTTTGACTTTTCAGGAAAGGGCTGCACTTTTCCTGTTAGAATGATGCTGTCAGATATAAAACCCACATGCAGCGCTCTCTTCACAGCATGAAAGCGCCTCATCCCAGCAACCTGCCAGTGCTTTTCACTCAGAAAAAGGGGCCTTAGTGGACACATGCCCTCAAGTCTCTCACGGCCGGAGAACATCCCCACACCTACTGCAAATCCATTTTAAAGATTCCCGCTGAGGCTTGACCACAGCAATGGAAGGTATGTATGCGTATGACCAGCCTTATATCCTGAAATTTTATGAAATTAGCACAATGTCTTGAAATGCAAACACACTCTGTGCTTTGGGCATTCAATGTGAGAGGAATATGTTTCTCCATGATGACCGATTATATGCAGCAGCTTGGCACCGAAATAAAAATGTGGAAATCAAGTGGCAGATATACATTCAATTTCCATGCTCTGTGCACACTGGTTTTTACAGTGTGATGGACAGATATGGTCACGACAGCTGAGTAAAAGTCAAAATAAAACGAGTATGGCCCTTTAACCCTAACCATAGCCAAGGTCCCATCTTCAGAAATGAAGCTGTTAGGAGCAAATATTACTCCCAGCATTGCACAGACATCGCTGACAGCCCCGGGTCACAATAATTATCTCAAGGTGATGTCTCAGTCAACACTTATGAATTCAGACTCACCTGTCAAAGGGATTCATTACCAGCAGTACAAAAAAATGACAAGATTATGTTGGTAAAACAACGAGAGGCCTTGGAGAGTCAGTGAGCACAAGAGCAGTGCAAGAGACAGGGATGAAAACTATCCTGTAGCGTGTCATTTTAATGAATGCTCACATAACGCTCTGCTCTCCATTTTCAGCAGACTGAAACTGTTCACCTGCCTAGAGGGGGTAATGCTGACAAAAAACTTTGTCAGAGAGAACTGCTCTGAATTTATACCTTTGATTCCTCACAACCTAGGGGGGTGAATGACAAGTTTGATATGAAAGTTATGCTATAATCCTTGCTGATTCTTTACAATTATTTATTGTACACTGTACTGTATTCTCTGCAGGTTCTGGATTGTATGGTGGCTCATGATGGCTTTTACCTGATGTCTTTTTTACCCCATCCAGTCTAGGCTCATTCTGAGGCTTCTGTTGTTATTTGTGGATTGGTTATTTGAAAAAATAAAAATGAAAACCTAATGAGAAAAACATCGCCCCCACCTAGGCGCAGCCATTATCTGTGGAAGATGAATATGTTTTGTTCACTTGGTTTGGATTCATGCTCCGACAAAGTTAGAAAATGCGTCAATAAATGTGACCTTGGCTGTGGAAATATTCTAATGTGCAGTAACCTTCTATTTTTGAGCCAGCTGCCAGACCTGTTTTAGTTTCCTAACCCAAAGCAAAGCTCTAGTTGACAAAAAACTAAGCCTACCTTTAAAATCGGCAGAACTTCGGTTTCCCTCTCCTGGCACTGAGGCCTTGTTCATACTGCAAGCGAATCAGATTTCTTTCTCAAATCAGATCTTTAAGACAGACTGTCCACACTGTTATTAGCAAGGGAGCAGATCAGATTTGTGTGTACAGACATCAACGACCTCTCTGCATGAGTTGCCGTGGTATCGACATAGGCGTCGGTAACCATGTACGCTGATGATGCAGCTTTCCATCGTGGAAGCAGAAGAAATGTCCAGAAGCCTGCCCCCCAAGTGCCAGCAGACAATTTATTTCAGCGTCTCCATGCCACTTGGCTAGAGGCAGCATGGATTCTGCTCAGCCGCTCTGATGCACTTCCATCACTCTGGATTTGACGCCGTCGTTGTGATGCAAAACATAGTTTGACATCTGCTTTGCGTGGCCAGAGCGTCTGGACTGAGACACGGCTATAGAAATCTGACTGGAATCATATTTCAAACCACCTCCAAATGTGGTTTGGATCTGATTTAAAAAATCACATGTTTGGCTGTCCAGACTTTGTAAAATCAATGTGGATCTGAACATGCCAAAAAACAAAAACAAACAAACGATTTGGGCCAGCAGTCTGAGCAAGGCCTAAAACACTTCAGCTTTCTTCATGTACCTCCCTGCAATAAAAAATTGAAGGGAGAGGGGGTCATGGAGTGGTCAGAAGTGTTGTCATGCCAGAAATGGGTTTGCTGCTCCTGAAAGCAGCAAAACTGTCATAGTTCTGGGTTTTCCCATCGACTCCCAGTTTCCCAGTGTTTGTTTTTGGTGTGTTGGTTTCCATTTGCCCAGGCCAGCTTCCCACACCTGCCCTTAATTTGACTCATTATCTCTAATTTCTCTGTTCCCTCCCCAGTGTTTTCCTCAGCCAGTCCTCTCTGTTCTCCAGTCTTGTGTTCCAGCCCCTTCCCCAGGTGTTTCCTTGTTAGTTTCTTGTGTATTTAAGTCTTGTTTTCAGTTCAGTCTTTGTCTGGTCATTGTACTTCCTATGAGCGTGTTTAGTGCTCTTCAGTTCTAGCATTAATAATTAAACACATGTATTCTTCAACAAAACCTGCCTCTGCTCCTCTGTTTGGGTCCACTTTCCTGCCTCTGTGTAACAAAAATACAGTTCTTGAGTTGCTCTTACTAACCTGTAATTTAGCGTTGATTGTCTGCCAGTCCTGGAAGGTTCACAGACACAGATTTATATGGTTTCCTATGATGCGAAAATGTACAGAGCTTTACCAGGTGGTGATAGGTGTACCCAGCATTGTGTGAAGTTGTTTGGCAAGAGCATGTAACAGACAAAACAGAAGCTCATTTATGGGCTTGTCTAAACTTAACCGGTGGCTAACCTTTTTCAAGCAGGTGACGATGATTGAGTTGGACTGAGATGAGTTGGGCGCTCATTTCGCACAATTTCATGAGCCTGCGTCGTTGTAACTCTGTGAATATGAGCGTGAAGCAGAGCGGTGCTGTTTGAGAGCAAATTCACCGGCGTGAGTAAAGGTCAAACATATCATGGAGTGTAATATTTTGCCTTAACCACTGCAGACATTTCTATATCTGGTCCAAGTGATCCTAATGCTCACGGGGCATCAATATCCTGACCAGGACACCGGCCAAAAAAAAGGCAAGTGTGAAGGTGCCTTTCAAGTAAAAAGCAACAAACAACAACATAAAGATGAAGATAACACTTCACTGAGAGCACAATTACACCGTCACTCTTGAACAGCTGTTTGGAGAAACGGACTAATGACTAAATGATGTGTACTTGGGTTAGTGCCCTCTTGACAGCCACTGATGGGTACCCCTGGGCCTTTAGAGGTCTCCATGTGGGACCCTTCATCATCAGAGTGGGAAAAAAAAAGCAGGAGGTCAGCTCAGCAGACTGAGTAATGATGTTGTGCGAGTGGGCTGGATGCTGTCTGAGGAGACTGATGGGCAGCGTGAGGCAGATCCTCGTAAAACTGCACAGAAATCTCACAGGCGGACCAGTTCCGATTGAACTTCGGATGGTCTTGGATGAAAATGCTGAATTGGCTGATGGCCTCTGGATGGTGAACAAAAAAAAAAAAATCCTCTTTTCACTGCTTTAATAAGAGAGAAGAAAAAGAATATGAAGAAATAACGGCAATAAAAAAATGTAAAAACCAAGGTTCTGCTCTAATAATACTGTGGAAAGCTATTTGTTGCTGAGTGCTCATCGCTATGGCGCTTTTGCTCTGCATTTCCCAGAGACGTCTTTGGATTTACAGCTGATGAAGTTTGAGTGTCTGTAGGTGGTGATCTTATCTTTGTCTCCTCTGCTGCCTCGGTTGCTGCCAACTTTTGCATTTCTAATCAATTTTTTTTTTTTTTTTTTTTTTTAGATGAAAATTAAGGATGAGCTCTGGCTCTGCAGCTCGGTCAGGGCCATTTCACAGATAACACGTGGAATAACAGACACGTTTAATTGAGCTAGTGCCTCGACTCCCAAGCAACATGATAAGAAAATTAAGAGTTCAATGTCAAAACTGCAAGAAAACAAACACAAAAACCAAAAAAGCAAAAAAAACAAAACAAAAAAAAACATCACTTGAGGTTCATCACTCATTATCTCTCAAAGTGAAACAAGACTTATTGTACACATCGCCTTGAGTCACATTCAGTTGTGAAATAATTTGCTAGGTTTTTAGTTTATATTGTCACTCACGTACCATTAAACTGTGGATAATTCGCTTTGCAACAGCTCTCTCTATATGTATGACTAGACAACTAACAGCTCAGAATATATTGAGGAATACACAGAATATAATATATTTATATATACAGTGCAGATAATAGCTGCAGGCTGTTATCTGTTTTGTGATGGTTTGCTCATAGTGAATCTCTGGATGATGGTAAGCAAGGGGAAAATGCCACTGCAATGCAAAAAGCAGGAGTACCACACCAACAAGCAGCACATCATATATTCACAACATTGTAGATTTTAACCCGGCGCCGGGATTTCCTCCTCTTTCTTCTATCTTTCTCGCCACTTTCCTCTGCACGCCGCTGAACAAAGCACCTTGAAACACCTCCCAGCGTCTGTCAGCATCCCTGCCTGGGGGCGGTCTTGACAGACAATACACAAAAATTTTTAATGACTCCCATTTTATTCGCAAAACATGATCAAATATTGGGTTTGATCATCAGTTCAGCCCTCTGAAATCCCTCAACGAGTGAAACAAAGAGATGCATGACATTTGTCTTAACACCGCATGCCAGAGTAATACCGTGGATTATCTTATTGTACCAGAGACATAAAATGAAATATTTGCCTTTCTTTGTTGGAAAACTCCACGAAAAGATGTCAGTTGCTGAAAATCATATGCCTGTTGCAAAAGTCCTGAGTTTTACAGGTTGACAGCAGATTTACAGACACAAATGCATTTAATCTTGCAATTAAAAACGGTTTATTATGGTAACTTATATAATGAGAGGAAAAAAAAGACAACTAAGGTGATACTTAGTATTACTCAAGTACCAGTAAGAGGATTGCATGGGCAGTGAAAAAATGGCTCGGTTCAGAACATAAAATCATTTGTTTTGTTAAAAGAAATCATCTCCGGCTCAAAAACTCTAATCCGCAGTGCCTGCTTTGGTTCACTGAAGCCTTACAGTTGCTGAATTAACAAGACAGGGTGGAATATACTAATGCTTTACGCCGCCACAAACCCTCTATTGGTGTTAAAAAGTCACCGTCGCAATTAGCCGTAAAAGCGGCGAGGTGCATTTGGTGCCTGTGAAAAAGACCAGCGGGGTGCATTTCTCTCTCATGGCATATAAATTTACGGGAGTTTCCCTGTCAAAGTGGGAAAAGCTCGGAGGGGATTATGGAAATGAACCACCTATTCTGATTCTGATTCATACAGGAAACCCGATTATTGTTGGCAACCAGGCTAAGAAAGGAAAGGAAAACTTAAAAACACGAGAACATCTACTTTAGGGCCAAGCAGGTCCAGGAATAATGTTGATGTAAGTTTTGTCCACAGCACGTCACAGCTCTGCATCTCAGACTTTTATCATCATTTCACCAATTCGTCTGAAATCATTTAGGCCTACTCACCGCAGACTGAAAGATGTGACCCTACTGCACCCCTACAGCTTGTACAAAGCTGGATCCCCATGCAGGACGACGTGCAGCTGCTCAGGACGGCTCCATAGACGGCTGAGTGTGACAAACGCAGCTGCAAGAACGGATGAAAGCAAATTTGGAAAAAAATGGTCAAACCTACTTGAGGGGTGGAGGGGACAGACATGTATACGAGTTATTTTTTTCATCTTTATTATCTTATCTAATCCCTGAAAATCATGTTCTGTGTGTCCTGTAACCTCAAGTTCAATAAAAAGATCAATATTTGCTTTATTAAGGGGCTCAAGGGTCATTCAGGGGCTTTATAACTCTATTTTTCACCCTGGTTTCAGTCAGAAAAGGCATCATAATAAACGAAATACACTCCCAGGCGATACAGTGTGCGCTTTATTAAAGGAAACAGCTTAGATCGATACATTTGAATGTCGTGTTGGTGAACATTTCATGCATATTATTATCAGAATGATGTCAATAACTGCCAGAAATGTGTCACCTGCAGACGGACTGTCAAGTTTGCTGCGAACTGGGCAAGGTGCCACTGACAGGCGTGGGCTCAGCTGATGTATAATTATATTATATAATGTCATACCTTTAATCTCCTCACATGATGCATTATCATATAAGCTTACTCTGAGTCATGTTGATGGCTGTCTAAGCTGTAATAGCCGAGTGTGTGTGTGTGTAGTCAGCGTGGGTAACGTGTGTGACGGTCTGCGTATACGTGTCTGTGGCGTGTGCATCCGTGTGTGTACATGGGTGCACATAACATAAAGGGGATTGAATGTTTATGTGTGTTGGGTTAGGTTTAGTGTGTGTGTGTGTGTGTGTGTGTGTGTGTGTACAGGCCTGTGCATAACACACAGCTGCAAATGCATGTGTAAAATAGACTCGTTAAAATGAAAGCCATCTTTAGTGGTGATTTAAAACGCTGTCAGTGCTGAGCGCCTGCATACGCTGCATGTACAGTCTGTGTGTTTGTGTGTGTGTGTGTGTGTGTGTGTTTACCTGTGAGCACACACACACACATGTGCATGATGTGAGGGCATTAAAATGAGAGCATGTTTACCTACTGTCTGACTAAACTGAACAGGAGTATCGCATGCTTACTTAGTGGCGTGCTCACTCAATGCAGTTATGTCGATTACGCGAAAGCCGTCAGCGCATGTCATCGTTGCGTATCGTCTTTTTATTTTTTTAGGTTTTGCTTTCTAGACAGTGAATCGCAATAATTTCCCGATTCTGGATAATGTTCAAATGCAAAGTGAAAGACACCAATCCCCCATGTTTCCGATAACGTTTTGTCAAAACGGGAGCCGTGGCGCCCCGAGGTGTGATGCTTAGCCCCTGAAAAATTTTCAATTGTCACTACTACGCTGCAGTAGTGACAGAAGGCCTTGTATGTGATTTATTGCTCACTTATGCTTCCTTAAATATCTTATTATGTGGAATATTGTGCGGGTCAACCTTTAAAACGACTAGAAATTCAGAAGTCGTACTACAAAATGTTATCAATGAGCAATGATAATCTATGATAATAGGAATCCACTGCTTATAAAACTCCATGCTATGTCATTTCATGATCTGGTATATTTTTCAATAATGCAAATTAAGTTCAGAGCTGCCACATGGTGTCCAAAGTTTTTACAAAGTTTTTTTTTTTTTTTCAACACACGAGTGCAAATATGATTGAGAGATGTTTGGAAGTTTATCACACAAAAAGCAAAGAAAGGGATTAAAAGGAGATGAGTCTCTATTATCAGGGTTAAATTACGGAACAATGCTGATATTAATTTAAGG
The DNA here is from genome assembly GCA_900302555.1 of Myripristis jacobus. Classification (NCBI taxonomy): domain Eukaryota; kingdom Metazoa; phylum Chordata; class Actinopteri; order Holocentriformes; family Holocentridae; genus Myripristis; species Myripristis jacobus. Next base: position 28,742 of record OMLB01003740.1, read on the forward strand.
CTGTGTGACTTTTAGAAAGCAATTTATGGGGGTTACAAGAATGACTGATTTTTTTTGTACTTATTTTTTATTAAATTTATAAAACTGCTTCTGCCTTTGCTTTTTAAGTCATTACCTGACATTCACTCTTAATTACTTTGTTTACAGTACACCGTCTAGACTGTCTGTACTTATTGTACCTCTGTGTGATGACTGACTAAAAATACCACTGCTATTTCCCCAGATTTAAATCTGACCGATGTCTGATGTATTGAGCGGAAAGAAGGACAAATCCATAGGCCACATCGCTCATTCCATCATGAAAAGCGAACAAAGATAATAGCTTCCCAAATTATTTCTGCCGGCCCGCTCGAGTCCAGCTGCGGAGGCGCGGCCCTCTCTCAGACTGACTCCATTATTGCCGGGTTCATCAGCGCAGCCGCCAATCCCATTAGTATGACTCTTAATCTAGACGGCATTGATCTACTCTCAGCGGTCGAAGACTTTGCCCCTGAAGTGTTAAGACCAATGACTCCACCGTGGATAATGTGAGGCTCATTAATTACACTCAACTTTGACCACAATGCAATGCCTCCGACACTAATTCCTGCGTCTATCGGAAACTGGCACAAACATGCGCCGCAAATGCTAATGACCCTGCTCGAGTTACTCCGACAGAGTCCGTCTTCATCAGCTAGTTTGACGCCTTTATCGCTGGCAAAGTGTAACAGACAATATCTACGTTCCTGCGAGAACCCCTGTTTGCTCCGGTCCCTCCATTTGATATCCCAAGGTGCTTTGCTGCCTGAGTGGAGTACCCCATCCTTGAGCGGGAGTGCGGCATTTGCAGTTGAGAAGTTGTTTTTTTATCTGGTCCAAGGGATATTTTGATGGGGCCCAGCATGGAAATCCAACAGCAGCACGTGTGCAAGTATCAGTAAAGAATCTGGAAAAAGCTTACAGGTTGAAAGTTCCAGCGGAAAACCAGTGGAACAAGTCTAAAACACGGTATCTTACATATATTTTCAATAAATATATCAATCTTGAAGTCAGAATTTATATACATCCATAACTTAACAGTAATACATCGTGTCATATCAGCAATCACAGGAACTGTATACCTTTAATGCTTTCCTATATTGCCAATGAAACTCTTAATATGCTACCGATGATACCTGTGCTTCTTTTTTTTCTAACCAGTGATATGAAAATGAAAATGTGTAACTTGCTGTGCGTCCTCCTTGCATTCGTATCCGTGATTGAATCTCTGTTTAGCTGACAGGCCTCGCTATTTCTTTGCACTTAACAGATGGGAGCAAAGTCACGGCGTGCGGCACACATGTGTCATCCAGTGTGACTCAGATATAAGCTCACTCACGAGCACCTCGGGTACAAAATACGCATCTACAAATTAGAATGCTTTTGATGATTGAGCTGATAGAGACGAGGACGCCGTGGACTGATGCTGCGTGCTCTGGGAGAAGACATCAGAAACTTGGAAGATGCACTCGAACGCACGCGTTAACATCAGCCGAAGCACTTCGCCTGGCTGCAGCAACGAGACAAGTCCTCATTTTAGATCATGAAAACTGTGAAGATTAAACACGTTTGAAGTCGCTTCATTAGGGCTTTGAAATTATGTCATTTCATTCAATGCCGCTGAAAGAGTATTTATATGGCAGAGTTTTAACATCAGAGTCGACGGTCTTTGTATCTTTTGGCTGATTGGTGTGGAGATTTAATCAACCTTGCTCTCTGAATCAGGACCGAACTTTCTGCCAAGTTTCATGTAAACCTGCTCAGATCGTTTTGAGACAGACAGACAGACATTAATGTGTAGTTACAGCGCTGTATTGATCGTTGTGATGCTACACCGGTATTTTTAAATGCACAGCAAACCACTGGCTCATCTCATATCACACATACATCGCACATACACCCACTGCATCCCCATTGTGGCTGCAGGCGCACATAACAGACAGTGAGCATTAGGCAGGCAGAACGCCCATTAGTCATTGCTTGTCAATTCTGCACCATGATAGAAGCCGTCTTTTGACAGAAGCTGTGCTGAGCGTCCAGATAATGAGCTCATAGGTGAGATTTCAGCTGTGCAGGCTCCTCTTAGGCCAGCGCGCGCTGACCGAGGCTCCGCCTCTCTGGTGACCCAGTCAACCTTCCCCATGTTAATCCTCCTTGCAGGTCCGAGGAGGTTAAAATAATCCCATGAAAGAGGCTGGCCTCAGGCTGAGGATTATATAAAGCCACATCTTCAGCATTTTGTTTTAATCCCACCCACATAGAATAGAATTGATAATGGCTCAGCATCCTATCAATCAGCTCCTTAAATCAACATGCAGAGACATGGACTGACATACAAATACAAATACACGCAGCACAAACACAGCACATGGATTTGTGTGTAGATGTGATAGCGTACCCACGCATGCATTGCACGCACACACACACACACACACACACACACACACACACACACACACATATTTTAAAGGTTTTAAAGGATGAATGACATGCAGCAAAAGGTCTGGGCCTTGAACCCAGGCTGCTGCTGCTGCTGCTGCTGCTGATGATGATTTGAAAAGTGATGCTGTGTATGGCCTCTCACATGGAGAATTTCATGCGTTTCAGTTGTTAAAAGCACAATAAAAACAGTGTTAAAAAAAAAAGAAAAACAGTGCATCCAGTTAAATTCATTTTTAGTTGAAGTTGCCATCTAAACCATAGGTAAAACTAAATTTCTTACCTTGTTTTCTGCTTTTTTTCTGCGTTTTTATTTTGATGTGAATGACTTTGTTACTGATATTGAAAAGCCCCATGTAAATAAAGCCATTAACTGAAACGAGACACCGGCTCTCGTTCTGTGTGTTCCACTAAACGAGTCACATCGCACAGATTCATTCGCCACACATGACGGAGACCGGTTAGAGCTTAACATTTCTTTTTGTTCCCACTGAGGGTTTCCGCCGAGTCTGGTTGCTTCCAGTTGCTGAATAATTTCAGAAAATGACATCACTAAATGAGAGTGCTCCAAACTCCAGCGCCGCGGCACAAAACAGTGACTCGTCACATTCGCCTCCCGTCTCCCTCTTCATCCACAGAACATGGATATTAGCTCTTGTGTCGAGTTCTCGATGCAGACGGTTTGCGCTCACGCGCTGCACGCTCGTCTGCGCCAGAAACACTTGGAATTTAATCCCTAAAGCGAGTGCAAAAAAATACATTAAGAAGATCTGCTACTTGTGTGAAATGGATGCTAAGACCCTGGAAATGAAGGAGGGGAATAAATGAGCGTTTGAGGCACCGGGGTGGCAAAATAATTAGAAAGCATCTGGCTTGCAGAGATGTCCTTGAACGAGACACTGAATTCATACCCCTGGCTGCTGCATTGCATGTTGAATATCCTATATGCCTCATACTGTATGTGAGGTCCTGCTGTCCTTCTGCCTTTGGCCAGTTCACTGAAGTTCATTTATTTATGTAGCGCTTATATATGCGCTTCATCGGCAAGCGTGTGTCAAAGGACTAAAGGAAAAAGAAAAGGGAAAAAAAAAAAAAAGGTCCACGTGGAATTAACAGTCAGAACAGTCAGACTGCGCGCATTTGCTTAACCTTTCAAAAAAAAAAGAAAAGAAAAAAGGAGCCGATACAGATGTGTGCTAACCGAGAACACTGTTTTGCAGTGTTTGATTTGTCCGGGCCGCGTTTCCACTCTCCGTCCTCGGATGTGCCGACTTGTCTGAAGAAAATTGCAGAAAATATGCGAGACTGAAAACGAGGATCAGGCCGTGCTCGTGCGGAGAGCGATCAGCATTCCAGACGGCACGCGCTGAAATAAAGATAGCCTGAAAAAGGCCTCAATATCTCTGGAGTGTTAACAGTGTATTTTAAAGAGACCCACAGATGGTTAGAGGAGTTCAATATGTGTTGGGAGACAGACCAGGAAGAAAGATAAATATGGATTTCACAAAACTGGCTCTTTGGTGAGTTTTATCTGTCAATTTCCTGCTGTTGAAAGTTATTGGGCAGACATGGGTAATATTTCCACTCGTTTCATATGGAAATGTCAATAATCTTTCATGTTGTGCACAAACAGTCATGATCCGGTCAACAAGTAACTTTCCCCCCCAAGACTTTCAGCTGGAAATGAACTCGCCGGGCGCAACCGTTATCTTTGAGGGAGTTTTTCCCTCAATTAATCAACGACCGAATCGATCAATCACCATCTAAATTGATCGGCGTTAATACCGTCCTCGGTTTCCTCAGTTTCTCCCCCCGAAGCTTCCTGGAATCGGAGCAGATCAGCGATAATGGAAAATCAAGGAGCCGACAATCTCCGTCTTCCTGTTTCATTTGTTAATGGCTTCCCCACTTCAGGAAGCCCATGACAATAACACCGCTAATGACGGCAGGCTTGTTATCTCCTCTGTACCTTTTAGCGTAACTCCAGGAGTAGTTCTCCTGCTGGGAAGTCGCACTAAATGATATGCAACACACACACACACACACACACACCCTCTCTCTTTCTGAAGGGTTAATGCATAACTATTATCACTTGAACCTATTAGATTGTCTTTAATGATGTCTGCGGGATTTGGCTGATGGGAAAATGTTGTTAGTGCAGGCGAAACCTTTTCTTGCTGGGGTAAGTTTAACACAAAAAAGTAGTTCAAAGGGGAGTTCAAAAAGGCTCAGCTAAAAATACCACATCTAGTAAAGATTCAAGTTACTGGAGGCTGTCCTCTTTCCTATTTCTACGCACACTGAAAATAATTCATTTCACAAGAGAGGGGGGGAGCGTTGCAGGTTTGGATCCTGCTTAAGCATAACCTACAATAACCTCGGCAGCCTTCGGACCAAAGGCACGCATTCAGATGAGGCGGAGAAAGCCAACAGGGTGGATGTGTGGACTTCATTAACGAACAAGATAACACAGCCCTCTCTGCAGGACTGATGGACTGTGACAAAACATGGCCTGAAAACATCGCCCCCACCAACGGCATGCTGGATTCTGCCTAAAACAGACTGTGCACTAATCCCCCCTCTACACTGAATAAACCTTTTTTAATGAACTCATTGCATTAGTGCCATAATGCCATGCAGATGGTCCTGTTGGGTTACGGGCCCAGTTTGTCACCAATCAGAGCAACCCCTTAAGTGGCATCCTAGACTTTGGCAGCGAACACACCCTTTGCAGACAAAAAGAGCATGCACTGAATGTCACAATGCTTTGCTGAAAAGAAAGTGACCTTTCTCGGTGCAGATTGGAGTTTCAGTTACACAAACATTTCCCGGAGGCAGAGCTGCTCTGGAAGCAGAAATAATCTTATTGGTTGAGTTAAACCTCAATAGACGACCCAGAGAGCCACAGTTATTCAGAGTGCAAGTTAGGTAACTCGCAGCTAGCTAGCAAGGAAACAGCTGGCTAAGTAGCCCGGCATGACACAATCCCAATGTAAAGGGATAAAGTAAGACAGTGTGTGATATGATGATGCCTAAAGCTCTTGCCGCTAAGTGAAAAAACAAGCAAACGAGCAAAATAAAATGCCATCTAAGTGATTCAGTTTAGGTGTTTTGGTTTGAGCTGCTCTCGTGACCTTCCAAGATCATGAATGAATTAAAGAAAAGAGGAGGCTACTGCCATTTATTGTTTTTTTATCTATTTGGGGTCCGAGCAGCTAAGCTGCCAGGACACTTGTATTCCTAGGTTTTCTTTCTTTCCTTCTTTCTTCTTCTTTCTTTCTTCTTCTTTCCTCCGAGGAAGTCCTACTTCCCATGGGTGAAAACTCACCAAACTTTGCTCAAAGGTCCAGTCCCATGCCAGATTACCTCAGCTGCAAACTCAAGCCAATAGTCCTGATGGTGGCGCTATAGCAAGCCTCTGAAGTTCAAAACTTTGAAAATTCATAACAAATCAACCATATGTGCTACAACTTCACAACTTTCATCAAACTGTAGCCTCAATATTGAAGATACTTTTGTACATTTAAACCTGTTGAAAATTATTAAGTCCATCACTCTGTTTTTTTCAAAAACTGTAAAACTTCTTAAACC
>OMLB01003744.1:2999-18153 GCA_900302555.1 Myripristis jacobus
AAAATATATATATATATTTTCAATTACAAACAATGAAAATAATTGATGATTGCAGCCTTAATCCAGACAGAGTTGTGTTTCATGCAGATACACTCAAAACAATAGTTTATGATAAGAGTGAAAAATTAATTTGGACAAAGCTTGAGCCAGAAAGCATTCCAAAGCCCCTCAACACCCCCCCAGTTAAAACAATGACATCACGGGAAAGATGAGGTCATCTTTGGTACGAGGAGGAACTGTGTTTTCACACTTCATCTGTCTGTCTGCCACAGACCGAGCACGTTGGGCCTCGGCTCGTACGCCAAGTGTGTTTGCCAAAACAGCATGTCAGTGAGACAGCCATGTGGAGAGCCCGGAGCCAGGCTGGCCAGCTTGGATCAGACGGACACAGGAAAACACGCTCGCTCCCTGTGGACTGTCCATTAGAGAAAGCTTACCTCTGAGCTGTGAGGGAAGACACAATACAGGCTAATTAAATGTTGCTTGACTAATTCAAGCCATTGTTTTTTTATTTCTTTTATTCCACTGACTGATGTCACTGAAAACCCGGTTATATTTGTCAGTAAGGCAACCGTTTCATTGTCCATTAATCTATAAATTATTTTTTGATTAATCAATTAACCACTGTATGTATAAAATGTTAAAACTAATGACAAATGTCTATAAGTTCCCAGAGCCCAAAGTGATATTGTCAATTTACTTCGATAGTCTGACGAGCAAAAAAAAAGTTATTCAGTAATGACATGTACAAAAGTGAGACTACCTCCTTTCTACATTTCGATTATTTTGGTTCTTACACACGTGAATAAAGAAGAGTCGGATGTGAAAATGTTGTTCTTTTGTATTTTATAATCACCTGAGTCTAAGAGAAGCAAATTATCCTTTGCATTGGTGTTAGTTATAACCAGAAAATGTTTGGTATTTTTAATTGATAAATGCCTAAAATGCTAAACTAATTACCAAAAATGAAACATTCATTTTCTGTTGATCAACTAGGCAGGTAAGGGACTCCCTGTAGACAACCAGTATGGTGCTGATCGATACATATGTAATCAAACATATCAGAGTTTAACATATGTGTAAACTGATACATCTGTCAGTCACACTGAACGGGACATTTTGTATTAATGTGACACAATACTGCGTAAAAGTGACAGTGTGACTGGTGTCATCACTCCCAGTGTGGCATCTTTGGTGGATAACCGAGATAAATAAACCAACATCAGTGTGCGCTTACAAGGACACCACTGAAAGGCTCAGTGCGCCTTAGGACTAACTGCTGTGACCATAATACCCAGCATGCATTAGCCCTCAGTCCTGTAACCATCCCTTGGAGTACCACATGCAAGAATAACCAAAGCACAAAATGCACCTTCCCTGAGTAAAGTGGTTAAGCACTGACCCTGAGTGGAGCACTACTGAGGTAAATATAGCCTTACTAACCAAACTCTGCACTAGTCGTCCCAACTCAACCACCTCTCTTGGTCATGTGACTGTCTTTAGGGTTGTGGCTGATTGCAACCACACCACGCTGAACACCAGACGTGAAAAATCATCTCCAGAGAAAGAGGAGTAAGAATACAGTCGTGGTCTACCGCAAAGGCCCCTCCAACAGGAGTTCAACGAAAAACAGTTCTTAAAAACTTGCAAACACAAGTCATATGAGGCAAAAGAAGATTCCAAAGAACTCCAAAAACAGCTTTAAAAGCCTTAATTCTCCCGGCTGTTCATAATAAAAGAGCAAAAAGCACAAACTGACACGAACTGGCTCAATAACTTCCATGTGGCTTTGCAAATATTTTGGTGTGTCTTGGATTTTGCTTTTTCTTAAGCAAGAACTCTTCTAAAAATATGTTGAAGTTTTCAACATGAGAAGGTAAGAAGCAACCCAGCCTCTTCTTAATCATATTGTTTAAATATAATCTCCGGTTTGAATGCAGTGTGGATCACACTACACACCTGCATTAACATCTTACAATTATCATCATTATTATGGATTTCAGAGGGGAGTTTTAGAGTCCCATGATGGTCTAAATGCTGAGTCTAACCCTCCACCCTGACCAAAGTAAAAGCCTGAGGGAAACACTGTTTTTACATTTTTTATTTATTTTTTTGGTCCAATTTAAAGATATTGAAAATTAGCAAAAAGTATGTTCTATCTTGCACCTACAATCCCAAAGATTCAGTGTCTCCCTTCAGAACCAATACTGGTCAAACACTAACACACTCCCCCAGACTTCAGGTCATATTTGTCCTTCTACAGAGCTCAGTCTAGTGTTTCCTAACCATGAGTCAACAGTGTCCCCCATCACCACAACCACATACACACAAAAATCTGACTCTTATAGAAAATCACTGCCCAGTCATATTGCTGTCTCATGACTACTCTCAAATGCAGAGACAAGGCTTCACATGTCTTCCTGATGTCACCATATAAGCACCTAATAGGAATCATTATGAAACTGCAACCAGATACTAGGCCTGGAGTTGGACTTTGAACCACAATTTCTACAATACAAAGAGAAAACACTGAAGTTACACCGACAACAGCAGCAGAAGATCTTGAAGAGCCCACTCGAGATCTGCTGATGAATTTGCTTTTCACACAGAGGACACGTCTATTCATCATTAAGGTTTTACCGATATGGACTTCTGAAGGGGAACGCTGAGGCAGTTGGATTAAAACTGCCGATAGCCTTTTTTTGTGCTGATATTCAATATGAAATCTGATCATGTCTACTAAAAAAAAAAAAAAACTGCCTGAAAATGTGTTGTTTTCCAGGGTAGAAAATATTCTGAAACAGCATTTAAACTGCCATGGGACACTTAACGTTTCCACTGACAGCCACAATAATAAAATTTGTGCTTACTTGTGTGGAATCTGCCACATTAGCATGATTTCAAGTTTATGAGCTTCCTATTAGATAACTACTGTGATGTTTCTCAATTATAAAATAAAACCAAACAACAACATATGGGAAGTGGACAGCACTAACTGGCCAGTATCCAGTGTTTAACAAAGAACCCCAATGTTGCATCAAGTCTCCTCTTCTGAGACTTGCTGTTCATATAACTTTCTTCCCAGTTCATTTTATCAATGGGTATTGAGCTGTGTGTGGAATGATTTAAATGTGAAAGCTCTGGGGCAAGAAAAATTTGTCACGACAGTGAGTCAACTATGAGTAATTACAGGCTGTGCAGCTCCACACCCTGTCTCTTTGAAGAGCTATGAGTTTCTTTGTTGTAAAAATACAATAGCCTCAGAGAGGGATGAGAAGTCTTATGTCTCTCAGCCCTCACTTGCCATGCTATGCCATATTTCCTTGACATCAGTGTCTTCTTGACCTTGACTGTTTTCTGTGACTTATTTGCACATATCTTATGTCAATATTTTCCTCTGTGCACCCATAGTGGTGCTGTTCCAAAGGTCGTTTAAGGGTGAGTGGCAATAACTTTGAAAACAGATATTTTTTGTAGAAAAGCAGCTGATAGTCAGTATTTTGGCTGGCAGCTGATATTCAATATCCTTAATTTTATAGCATTTTAGCAAACAATTCCTAGTATGCAGAGGCTTAAACAACGCCTCATTTGAAAAAATCCTGGCCCTGAAGACATACTTTTTTACAGGCATGCCTCTACCTGCAGTATCAGAGCACAGCGAGGGATAGAAAGGGCATGCTGTCCCAGTCCGTCCAACTGAGCAGCCTTCACTCCATCTCACACCCTAAAAAACACCCAGTTTGTAATTACAAGCAGGGCAGACAAATGCCTTCTCACGCGGGCGCAAACACATATAAAGGCTTTTAAAGGGACTCTGTCTCGGTGGTTTCATTCAGCTAGCAGACAGGTCCAAGATGTCTGCCGCCGTCCCTCCCTCCCCCCCTTCTGCTCAGTTTAGGAAACAACAAACAATGTGGTTGCCATGGGCTCATCTGGGCGCCCTGAGACCGCATGTCGGCAGCAGTTTAGACAGACGACAGCCTGCTTACAGACAGATCAGCTGGATAGTTTACAGTCCTGGTTACTCCTCCTTTTCCAAACAAATATACACACATACTAAGATGGTTACACTCCCTTAGTCTAGTTCATACAGATTAGGATCTGAACAATCTAGCTTTATGGGGGCCAATCCAGATTGCTTTTGTATTCAAACCTTTAAATATGATCATTTTTGGCCCCAGAATTTAAAGCCATAAAATTAAATGCTGTTAGGTGGTTATCAGCTTATTAAGGCTGGGTGACGCAGGTTTTATTGCAGATTTTACAGTCAGAGTAAAATCCTCCCACACCGCTCTGGAATGAATTTCCTGGTCAGCCACGTTAAATAACAGTAATAATAATAAAATCTTATCTGTGTGCATATTTTTGCATCAAAATGCCGCCTTGGAATCAATTCAATCAATGTTAAGCGCTTCTTGTTATCAACCAGTGTAGAACTGAACACTTTGTAGACTGAATTGGTGTTGCTGTGGTTGGGGAAGTAGCTCTATCATTCTGGAGGTAGACAAAATAAAAGGCCGATATGTGACAGTATCAACGCGATTTATTGGAAAACCCATATACTGCATCTGTCTAATCCTGATACCAGCTGACATCTGCCTGTGTGAAGCAACACTGAGGTAGAGAAGATTAACATCCTAGTACCAAGTACAGTAACGTATGCTTTGTGACAAACTACAACTCAAAATATAAACCTGACATAGACGCATAAGTAAAAGCCAGTCAATATAAGAAATTAGTGAAAATGCAGCAACCAACTGAAGTATTAACTTATCTGTGTTTTTTCAGTGTAAGTGCATAGTGTTGCTTTGCTTCAATAGGACATGGCTGGTGAGATGTGTTCCTAACTCACCAGTCTCTCCATCTCCTGCTCACGGAGCCTCTCCTCTCTCTGGCGTCGGTGGTACTCCAGCAGCTCGTCCTCATTGTCGCTGATCTCAGTGATGCTGTTCTTCCTCTCCCTCATCCCTGGATGGGGTCTAGTCAGCTCCCGAGCGCCAGCAGACATCTTCCTGTGGCTCCTGGGGCTGGCCACTGGGGACGAGCCAGGCAGGGAGCCCAAGCTGTATGCAGGGGACAGGGCATTCCCAAAGCTAGCCTTCCTTCCCGCTCCTCCGCCGCCACTCTCCATCATCAGAGAGGTGGGTGAGGGGCTGCGTGCTCGGATGCCCCTGCTGCCCATTGGCTCCTCTGGTGGGGATCCGGTCTTGCGTCGCATCCTTGGACTCTCTGGAACCAACTTTCCCAGACTCGAGGGGCTGTCTGGGGTCCTCAAGGTGGGGATTGTCCCTGGAAGCGCCCCTGGCAGCACCGGGACCCCTCTCCGAGCCATGGAGGGGCTGAGAGGCGGCAGCTCCCTCATACTGCTGCTGCCTCCGCTGCCTCCGTTCAACTCCATGTTTCTCCTGGTTATCCGGGGACTCTCAGGTGGCTGCAGCGGGCGTGGGTGCTGCTGAAGTGGGGAGCCTTGGATGATGTGGACAATAGGGTCCAGGGGAGGCTGGAAGGGCCTGGAGGGCTGGGACAGCTGCCTGGATGGGCTGGAGGTGAGGGAGCGGTCAGCCAAGCTGGTCTGCTCTCTGAAGGGGCTGGCAGGCCGATCCTGGAGCACCGTGGCCGTCTTGGTCCTGGGGCTGGAGGGGGATGGGGAAGGGCTGGTAGGGAACTTAGGAGTGAGTCTGGGGCTACTTGGCACTACGTTTCTGCTACTGAGAGATTCAGTAGAGGACAGTGGATGGGTCTGTCGGGGGCTCTCGGGCCCATCTTGGCCCAGTCCTCTGCGGCCCGGCTTGGGGCTTGCAGGGGCCTCCTTCCTCTGCAGCCTGGGGCTTTCCTGAACCTTCAGGCTTGCCCCACCGCTGCTGTAGTTAGGCAGTATGGTCCGTGGCTGGGGTATGGGTGGAGGCTGGGTGGTGAAATTGTAGCTGGAGGAGCGTACAGGCACTGGCGGCAGAGAACTCTGGTCCTGCGGTCCTCCGCTGGGAGAGGGGCTGGTGAAGCTCCCGCTGCTGGCCGCTGAGGGGGACGAGAGGGGCGAAAAGGGAGGGGATGTGTTCTCATAGCTTGAGCCCACTGACATGGCCCCTGGGCTGGTAGGAGGGGACAGCAGGTACCTCCCACCACCGTTGACCATGGGCGAGAGGGGGGAGTGGGGGATGGGTTGGCCCCCTGGAGGCTTTTTGGCCTCCGAGGAAGACGGCTGGGGATCATCCATGACTAAGGAGTCCATGATGTCCTGGAGGTCCTTCTCAATAGAGCTGACAATTGCACTGTGCTCGGACTGGACTCTCTCTCCAGGAGCTGGGGGAGACTGGGCTGGACTGGGCTGGTGATTCCCATTGACCAGGCTCTCTGTATCTAGAGGGAGAGACAGAGAATGACTGTAAGGCTTTCAAGTGTAAACCTGTCCAACACTTTTAGCACATAAATGAAAGCAAACAAAGCGGTACAAGCAAGTATAAATAAACATAAAGCCCCAGGACCCATTTTCAAGGAAATTAAACGGTTCTTTTCTTGTGATTTGCTTAGCTGAATTGGAAAGTAGATGCAGCAGGTAGCTTCTGCAGGAAACTTCGACATGGTAACCTTAAGCCAGGAAGAAACAACCAGATAATACTTTTACAATCGTAATTACACAAAGAGATGGGTACTGTAACTTCTGTAAATTTTTTACATTGGCATAATCTGCTTTGTTCGTGACTGTTTCCATCAAACCTAAATGTTTAATGCAACAGAGCTAGAACTAGGATAAAAGAAGCAAAGGATGACCAAAGCAAAAGGAGGTGAAACACAGAAGAATGAGTACAAGTGAGGAGGGAGGTGCAGAGGAGAGGAGGCTAGCCGTAAGACTAGCCTGACCCACAACTCCTCCATATACACCAGTTCCATACTTTTCCATAAGGAGCTTTTTAGACATTGCAAATTTACAACATCATTTGATATTTTTGGCCAAGTAACTCACAATGTGATACAAAGAAATTCATTTCCAAAACTTCTTCCCTGCAGGACTCCCCTGGTGACTTTTCCATAATTTTCCATAACTAAGCCAAAGTAAAAAATATTCTGCTTTCCTGGTTTGCAATTTCTTTTTTCAGCACAAAAATTAACAAAAAGGGTGAACAGTCTGATTTACACTCCAGTTGGGCTGCAAATACCACCATCTAAGACAGTGAATGTGTGAAACAAGCTGGAAAATACATTCTTTCATGTTCCTGTAAAGTCATTCTTTTGTAAATTCACTGATATTCCCTGACTTCAGAGAACTTATCAAATCCCCTGACTTTCTCATGTCTGGAATAAACATTTCAGTGTTTTATAATAGTCCAGAAAGTCCATGACCAGCAATCCTGTCCCAGCTAACTGAGACATGGAAAAGTTCACAATCCCTTACTAATCCATATTTTCTGACCCAGTATGGAAACCCTACGGGGCAGGTAAGGATGGGAGCAGAGGAGGGACTGAGTAGTGAGGAAGAAAGGATACAGATAAGGAGATGAGGAGATAGACAGGCCTGTACAGTGGATCAGGGGAAAATGTGCCGGTATAACCCAATTACTGTGTGGCTCGAAAGCAGTGCAGGACACAGACCGGGTAATCTAATCTTAACTGTCTCTCTCTAATGTCAACATGGTAGATTATAAAACAGCAACGCTTGGCCACGTGGGAGCTTCACCAGCATGGCCTTGAGGCAGGGATCAGAGCACAGATGAGGTTTTATTAGTGCTAAATGAAATCTGTTAAAACAGGGTTACATGAAACATGAAGATAATTGCAACATGGAGTCAGTGGCACTAACACAGAGGTAATAATAGAAATAGAAATGTCATGTCAGATAATGATGTAATAACACAACAAAGTATAAATAAATCTAGCACTGGGGAAATGAAATGCAGTGTAACAGCGGAGACTAAACTTCACCGAGAATAGAAGATAACAGAATAGAAAAATGCTGTAATTCTTGTTATCTCTTCATGAAAATGATCTCAGAGAGCAATGTCCCAATTGCAAAACTGCTCTAAAATATAGAAGCTCTACAAATAATGCATAAGCTGTGCTTGCTCAACAAGGAGATGGGAGTAGCAGTGTGCCTTCTCCTCCATAGACCCCACTGTAAAGCGTGCCTCTGCCCTGATGACAGCATGCCCACAATTAGCAATGAATACATTTTCATAGAAAATCAGTAAGGTCAATGGTGTTGAAATAATCAATTATACTACTCTTTCAGTATAGGCAGCGTAATGATGCAAAATATCACCGGCATTTCGCTTATTAAAAACAACCAATAGGCTATATTCATCTTTGCACAGTCAAAACCGAAGGGGGGGGATGACGACCGTCAAAAAAATAAATGCAATCGTTTGCGGAGGGAAAGCCTATGCAATGATGTCATGGGATAGAGCCTCTCGCCTTGGACCCTTTGAGAGAGAACACGTCGCCAAACTCTGTTCAAAAATCTGGCATTTTAAGGTTTCCTTATGATATGTGAAATGACACGCCTGAAAGAGCATGACTTAAGACCATATTTGAATTGTTACTAAATAATCTTCATTTCGGCATGCTTCCAATCCACCAATTAGCGCCTCTGTCAATAAAATGTCAAGCTTACAATTGGTTCGCCTCTAACTCCCACTATCTTCTTCCACCAAAATACACAGTGGAGGGCGCGAGCGAGCAGGATAAACTAATTTTAAAAATGGGATTTTCTTGTAATTAAGTGTTCCTTGGTGGTTCATATGTTGGCCGAAATTACCAGAACACTTAAATTTATCGTAAATGGTCTCAAGTGATGGCTTAGGATATGTGTAATTTCGCCAACGAGCAATCCAACTTTAAACTGCCAGATTTTTTAATGGCGTTTGGCGGTTGAGCGGTACGTATCGGGGCTTCTGTCGCCCAGAGCTGTGGCAAGAAGCAGTAGGTTACTCACATGAAGGAATAAAACTGCGACCCGGTCAGTTTCAGTGTGGTTCACCTGCTATGACACACACTGAAGCCCACATCCTCCAGACTTCAGTAACAGACCGGGTTTCACGGAGCCCTGCCGTGCCCAGCTCCTCACACACCGAGGGAGATTTGAAGGATCACCACCGAAGTGATATTTCAGCTGGGGTTGGTGTGCCAGGCGCCGCTACCGCCTCCAGCCCACCAGCGTCAAGTCAACCCGAATCAAACACTGCATTTCCGGTTGTCACCTTCAAAGTAAAACCCTGTGGATTGGTGTGCTACTAATTCGAAGTGTGTTGTATACATGTGTTTACACTGGGTTACTAGAAATATACAAATAAATATCATACATGTAGTAAACAACCCACAATGGCGTCGTTTACAAACGCTAAAACCAGATGTTTTGCCTTATTTTGAAGGCAGTTCGCCTGATTTCCGCTGGCACTGTTACAAGTTTGGCCGGCTTGACGCAGCTCTTCCTGTTCAGGGTGATGTGAACTACTGCGAGATTTACCGTGTTGTTTTAAAGAGCCATGACAGTGGATTTAAAGGCCTGACACCAATGTTGAATCTAGGAAGAAGATCGTGTCCCAATTAGATATAGACAACGGATGAAAATAGAAGCACAACAATCATTTTATGTTGAAGTCCCATTATTGTGTTGAATTTCACCCAAACTAGTAAAATTAATGATATAAAAGGTTTAAGCAATATATCTGTGTGTCCAAATATTGTAAGGATGCTGTTATACTCAAGTACACCAGTATATAGCCAGGTATACTCCACCTTAAATGGCAATGACAGACAGCGGTGTAACATGTTATAATCATAATCTGCAAAATAATATGCAAAATAGCTGCAGCTTTGTATATTGTGACTGAGAAAAAAAGAAGTACTCCAGCAAAAAACAAGAGTTTCTGATCAAAGTTGACTTCCAATGAAACTGTGTTTTTCAGTGCATCAGCATAAAGATACTGTGACAACTAAAGCCGAGTCCAAACCAGAATTTTTGGGTACATTCGTACAGAAAAAAAAAATGCAACTTTCATAACTTTCACAATTCAAACTGCAGTTGTGCTTTACTTTACTGATCATTGTTACTAACAAAATATAATAAACCATATACAGCTTAAAACACACACAGAGCCTGTGTTTAGCTGTCACACACTGTACGTCCTACCTGGTATCAAAAGCACACACAGAGTGAATCCGAGTGCAGAAAAATGTCAATGTTCAATTCAATTAATTAAAATGTAGGAGAATCTGAGGCTGCTATTAGAATTTAAGTGAAACTAAATGTGTGTGTGGGATTGAATTGAACTATTAAAGCTAGTGCCTACAGAATTTATTGAGATAATATGGTGAAATAGTGAAGAGGATGGGTTGTCCTCAGGCATGGAAATGTGGGTTTTAACTGGTATGGAACTGAAAAGGGTTGGGAAAGTAGCACGGACTCTACTCTGCAAAAAAATACGGACTCTATGGAAAAAATGTTTTCTTTTTTTCTCTAGTGTGTGTTGTGTAACATCGCTAAATCTACAACCATGATCATCTGCATCACCAACAGCCAGCTCAGCCTTCGCTCCTGCCTTTTGCAGGCTGCTAGGTCGCACAGGCCAAATATAACAGCCAAACCACTGGAAGATAAAGGCCTTTTATTTAAACGCCTAAAACACAGGAGGGTGGGCGCAGGAAGGGACAGGAGGGGAAACACAGGGCGCGGACATGGGTGGGAGGGAGATGTCAGATAGTAGAATAAGACTAGAGGGTTATAAATAGTCACTGTAAAAGATACTGTCCAGTCATTAACCACTTTAAAAAAAAAAAGCAGCTCACAGCCAACAAAGCCGTCTGCTGTCCTGGCAGAGAAGCACAGGAAACCTCCAGTCTGAAGAGGCATGTTAGTTGAACGAACACTGGCTGAAGATGCCGGTCAGTGGACTGTCAGTGACCTGGCAAAGCACTCCACAACATTAAACAGTGTACAGGTGGAAGTTACAACACTAGAGCTGGGCATCTGTGTTTAATTATGGGGAACGGAGAAGGTGTGGAGCCATCTGACATTCAAGGTAGCCCAGGTATTTACAGCGAGCAATAAGTTAGATTGAGCATAATACATCAGCAGGGGTTCATCTTAATAAATACCAGTGACACAACTACTCGATCAGGCCATGCCCACACTAAGCCGGGTAAATCTGAGCTGCTTTGCCCTTCCATCCACACTACACTGTGCTTGCTTTTTCACACTGTTTCAGATGGTCTTCGAAAGCCGGCTGTCCACACTGAAATGCCCACAAATGCACAAAGTCCCCTATTGCACATGTCTGCGTCTACTTAACTTACGCGCTACGACACGGAAGTATTCACTAATTCACATGATGACTGTTTTCAGAAAGCTCCCTTTTCCCCAGCACAAGACCAGCGTTTTCAGATTTACACACTTAGGAGATAGTTTTTGAAAAGCTCAGTTTACATGGGTGGTAAACACCGGCTTAGTATGGATGAAAGGCTAAAGCCGAGGGGAAAAAAAGATGTATTTTCAAATTTACTCAGCTTGGTGTGTACATGGCCTTACTTGGGCCCGGTGCAGAGATTCCTGGCTCTCACTTTCTTATCTGTGTTCTGTTTTGGAAGTGCAAAGTCACCAATAGAGGGAAATGAGTTCAAGAATAACTCAATGCTAAATCACAAAAAGACAGAAAACTTCTGCTCCACTGCCCTTTAAGGGTTGAGATTCTCAGGCACGTTGCAGCTCTGGCCATACCCAGTCGGTGATGTGGCTGCAGGGACTTTAGGCGGCTGTCAATTGCAAAGTACCTGCGGCTGCATCACTGATCGGGTGTGGCCAGAAGTGCAACGTGCCTCAAAGTTTCCACCCCTAGAGGCCAGCGCAGAAGAGGTTTTCTGCAAGTGCTGACTCACTCATACATGGCCCTTAAATTTTGGCATGCGAGACGGGGTATCTTCTTGAATACTCAAAAATTGAAGTTAGTTAAAATTGAAATATTAATTTGTGCCCCCCACAAATCCTAATAAGTACTATGAATTTGTGTCAGTGTTTCACTGCACCCTAAAAAGTGGGCAAATCCATTTCATAGAGGTGAGTGAGTTAAATTTAGGTTGCATTTGAACTCGATGACATTGCTGGTCCAAAAATTCATACACAATGAGCAAGTGCAATTTTACGGTCTATCCAAGTAGATTTGACATAGCGATATCATGCACAGATTATTATGGGAGTGGTACAAGCAGACCTCCTATGAACCCAACCTAGGAATGCATAATTGAGGAAAATGGCACGTTTCTAAACAACGGAAGGCATTCATTACTGGATCAGGAAGTCCACAACACCCAGTATGCATGTGTGCTATACTTATCCCCCGGTGGCAGGCAGCATCAACAGTAAAAAGAGGGAAATAACAAGACGCTATGACAGATACTTGGTAGCAGAGCTGGCCAAGAGGAGCTACACTTACAGTGGTGTGCCTGCCAGGAAGAGCATCCAGAATGCGCACACACACACACACACACACATACAAACACAAGCAGCTGAAAACTTTGCCTGGAGACCTAGAGGAATGAGATGCTCATAAAACATGCATGGCGTCAACCCCAGCACCAGGTCCCAGCTGGGCACCATGCAGGCTGCAGGGTTCAACAGACACGACTTTTTCAAGCCCGATATTGATACTTATTTTTTCACACTGGAGCTACCAATAGGCAATATTTAGAAATGATTCTTGTCACAGAGGAGAACCAACATGAGACACCAAAACTCTCACTGCAAACCCAGAATAATGAGACTCTTACAGGATTCCTTACACAACCAGTGATTTTGAATGTCTGGCCCATTAACTGCAATTTACCCACATTTTATATTGCAAAAAACAATTTGCAAATCATGCGGGAATACTAAAGATTTAACAACTTCTTCTGTGGCTAAAAAAGTTGTCCACATTCATAAACCACAGAACTTAAAATTGGCTGTGCGAAGCAAATGTTTCCCTGGGGACTATTTTCCGGCAGATGGAGTGTTGCACTCTGCCCAATTTCAAGTCATGAAAACACAACAGTGCTGCTGCTTTTAGGAAAACTAATGTGGAAGACTTTATTATGGTGATGGAATACAGGTTTGAGAAAGGTTTGAAGTCTCTGAAAGTTCATTTTCATATTGTAGTGGAATGAATGGAAACCAATGGCTGGATAAAAGGCAGGAAAAATGATCGACTGCTGTGCAAAATCACTGGCATGATCCTTTAAGATAGGCTGACCCACCTCACCTGTAAAGTGATAGGAGAAACTCACATACTGCCTTTAAATGGAGAATTTGTTTTCAAAAAACATCACTGACCGATTACATGTATGTACAGATATAAAAATAGATACATATCTTTTATGTAGCTTGGATTATATGGCTGGCCGATATCCTAAAAAACAATAAAAGTCATAATATAAAAGACAGATATAGCAGCAACACAATGTGATATTCTAATCCTAGCAGGTGCCTTGTGTTACTACACCACGGCTTTGCACTGCTAGGCTGGAAAAAAAGAGAACCAGCTGGGGGGCTGACTGTTGTATGAACAAGCACCTGTAAAACAAGCTGCCCTGCTGCTGCACAACAGTCTAGGCTATTCATCCATACATGCCAGAGTGAAACTGGGACTTCAGGAAGGACATGCTCGTTTTAGGGCTTACTATTCTTGTGACAAAGGGACAGTGCGCTTTTATTTTCGGGTCTGTGTTTGTGGACGAATGAAACCCTCAGTAAAAGTCAGAAGGTTAGAAAATACAGTAAAACAGAAGACTGAACCCGTGGTATATGCTTAGGCTGATGTGTGTTGTACAGTACCTGTGCATAGTCTGTAGTCACCGGTGGGGCCCTTCCCTCCCTGGGGCATCATGCTCTTCATCCTGAAAGCTTCCTCAGGGTGGTTGAAGCGGAAGAAGGCCGACTGGCCAAAACACAGCATACAGCCTGGAAAACACCACAGACAGCAGAGACCGTCAATGAAACGAGACAGTGAGGGGCGAACAACAACACAGGCTGGCTTAAATCTTCCGCACAGCTTATATGTGGTTAGTATGTCATGTTCATCTGCATTGCATCCCTTCAGCAGAGCTTACAAAAGCAAGAGCCAAAGTAAGAGCTTTAAGAAACCCAAATTTTAGGACTTTATCACTCAGTAGCCAGCTTTTTACTGTGGCATGCCAGTGCGTGCCAAGGCCTAGTTGCGTTTTGATTGTCACTTCTGATCTTTGATTGCACCTCAGTGGGGCTGTCGGTTCCAGTTTCCAAGTGCTAATGGCCCACCAAATACCCATACCCAAAAGCTGAACGTACAGTATGATGACTGATATATGGCCACAAACATTATTACAAAAATGGAAAAATGAGAACTAGCAGCGGCTCTAAAGCTAAGTGGTACATAATGCAGTTGCTTAAATAGTTCCAAAAGCAAACCTGGCTACATCAGCTACTGAGTTAGTGAAATTTCAGGTTTAGAATATATGTATCTGCAGGGAATATAAGAAAAACCTCTAACATACTGGTACATAAACACTCTGTCTTTTTACTTTGAACAGCCTAATGCCAGCAACCTACATCACCTCGTAGGAGTGTAGGCTAGTGTTAGTGTTAGCTGGAACCAGTGATCTACTGGGGACCCATGGATGATTATGGGGTCCACGTTCACGTCACTTGATGGAGTAAAGTCACCTCCAGGCCGAACTGCAAAAAAATGTTGTGTGTTGCTGGAGTGGCATCCAGCTTGACGAGACACCTGTTCACCGTGCAAGTGAAAAAGTTATCTTTGAGCAGGAGATCCACTGCATATGGAGGCTAAGCTGACTCAGACACCGTCATCAACACAAAAACACAGGATCAAGCATGAGGGCACAGGGTCCCTCATCACCACCTGATCTATGACATTTTAAGCTGGTGAAATACCGCAGCCCATATGGAAGACATAAAGAACATTAAAATTTAAACAAGAGCAAAACAAGAGCATTGTGGTTGTGTTAAAAATGATGGATTTACTTATGAAAATGAATTGCACCATTGTCAGTTCAACTGTTATGCATGTTTTGTTAAATAATGCTGCAGCTCTTGTAACTACTGTATATAGAAAGTATAAAAGTGATTCATGTCATGTGATTACCACCATGATAAAGCTGGCATGTATTGGTAATTGGCATTCAATTTAATATG